>APFE031759126.1:156353-169147 GCA_000404065.3 Pinus taeda | reverse complement strand
GAGGAGCTACCCATCCAAAAGAGGGAGTTATCCATGATGTTGGAACTGCATCGACCTCCTCTAAGAGAACTATAATACAGGCATTGGCCAAAGGAAAGGAGTTGAAAGCTGAACATTCTAAAGGGTAAATGCTGCTGGAATTAGGACTTCCATTTGTTGACTTGTGAGGAGAGATCACTATCCTTCCTTGTTGCCATAGTGGGAGTGGTGAGCTTGTCAAAGTAGAGGAAATCTCTTGCTGGACCCTGGGAGGAGCTTGCACAACACCAAGGCTCAGGTTGTAATGGTTCCTTTTTTGTTTCCTTAATACAAATAAGTCCATTCTTCCCAATGATTTGTTGTTAATGAATTATTTCATGTACTCCTTGGTCTATGTGATGAATATGCTTTGTTTTATGATGAATATTCAGATGTTATGTAATCGTTTGCTTTGTTAGTGTATGCAGTTCTGAAAGTGAAGGAGGAGCTCATCTGGATCAGCAAGGCTGGACTGCTACAACAAGCGTTGGACCTAAGGTAAGATCGAAAACATTTGAATTCTCGTAGAATGATGTGTATTTAGAGAAGGATAGTTCTTGTTTGGTTTGTTTGTCACTAGAGAGTCTTAGACTCCTAGGGAGGTTAGATTTGTCCGCAAATATAACTCTTTTCGCATGACAATTACATATAATACCACGCGCATAATACTATGGGTGCACAATACCATGTGCCCCAAAACCATCACTGTTTAACCTAGTCAACTTTGACTCCATCCCGAGTCAAGTTTAATTAACAAAATGATGGTTACTCATGACACAAATTGACACGTGAGATGACAAGAACTAAGGGGAGGTGGTCCCCAAGCTACAAAAGTTGCATATGAGGAAATTGAATTTTAAGAGGCGATGAAGTGACCATTCTTGGAAAAATGGCTTCCAAGTGAAGTGTCAAATCATAAAAAAATAAGAAAGACCCATTATAGAACTCGATGAGAGCTTTCCAATGGTGCTAATGGTTCATCAAACTAAGCTATAGATTGGTCACAATGGGCAATAGAAAAACTATGGGTTTTTCTAGAAAAGTTCTTTTTCCCTCCAATTTAATTCATTTTCACATTAGGCTTTGGTGAATTTGGAGAGGAGGAAAAGGACCTAAATCTTGTGGAGATCGTAGTGGACAAACCGACCATCAGAATCAGGATCTGCAACTTTCAGGCAAGTGGACTTACTTGTCTAAATACGGTCTTAATGCTTCTTGGAATGATGGTTCCTAGTGAAGAATTAAGGGAATTGGAAAATGAGAATGAAATACTAGAGGAGGTCTAGAATCATCCTCACCCACTAAGTCAAACATGGGGACTATGTGGTAAAGATGGTATGACATAGAGTAGAGTATTTGAAGATAATGTATCAAATTTCTACGATGCGCGATATGAATATGAGTCGTCGGAGAGGCTGGTAGGACAAATTATCCAAGGAATGGGAGGATAATTGACCATACGTAGATTCGATGGGATCTAGGCCAAGAATTATGTTAATCAATTGAGAAGGTGGCCAAGGTAAAACCATCATGCCCCCAAGCATGGGATACTTCCCGCAAGCATATGTGATGGAGGGACTGATCTGGTATGCAAACGTGGGAATTATGCCCCCAGCAAGAGGAGTTTGTAAAATTCCATTGTGTTTTGAGTGCTCAAAAAATGGATTCAAGCGTCTTGTCCCAACTTGGTATGAGATCCTCCAAAGGATGATAAGGATATGTAGGGGCCTATGTGTTTCCCAATATGTTATGGGCGTACATGATGCATTTAGAGTGGTGGACTCCAAACACATTTATTTTTATATGTTGATACATAATGTGATTATGCATCTTTTATATGACGATGATGGTTTGCCATGTGTTTTGTTTATGGTTGTCTTTTGTGGTATACATGTGATAAATGCCAATCTAGAATGTTATTTGCAATGGTATCTACATAGATATTTTTTTCTCTAGGAACATGACTGAAAGTGATGGTTTCAAATTCAAGTACGAACAACTTAAATCATAGATATTTTCTAAATAGGACTTGGTTATGCACATGATACACACCATTCAATTGCATGAGAAGCAACAAGGAATCTAAATGAACATGAAGATGAAGGATGCAATGAGCAAGGGTATCGAATAACAAGCCTATCACTACATCATATTCAGCCTTGTTATTGGTGGCAGATCCAATGCACATTCCATTAAAATGAACTAATGTATAAAAGGGGGTGAAAATGGCCCATGCTTACGAGGCCACATTCCTGGAGAAGTGACTCACATTGTCAGCATAATCGATATACAGTGTGGATGATGGATCCATATGGAAGGTGAAAAAAACAACAAATGAGATGATGCAACCTACCTAAATGCATGATAGAAATAAATACATTCAAATCAATGGGATATGCTATGGGTAAAATTTCTTGAGGTAGAGTGCATTGTGAGGATTAGGAAGAAACTACCCTTCGAAATCCTCTAAGAGATATAACCCCTTACCCAATGCCTTACGAATGATGTAAGGTCCTAGCCATAGTGATGAGTGAGACGAAAACGAAGGATACAATCGACAAGTGACGATAAAGGTCATCGTCGATGAGAAGATAATGAGGGGCCTGATATCAGATACATCGTCGATCATCATGAGTAAGAGGGGGAGAAAAATTCTAGGTTCGCAAATATGGAAGGATGTATACATGATGGTGCATATCATCCCAAGGCTAATCATGGGTAGTCATTGCTTCAATGATTTCCTCATCAAAATGGAAGACAGGTGGAAAACCGGAAGATTGAATTCATGATGCGGTGGAGATACTTGGTGCATCATCCTGAGAAAGATGGTTCACATACACATCATCTGGAATGGTAGACGATGATCTAGTAAATGGGAAATCTAGCGATGTTGAGGCCTGCGTTTCTAACAAAGGAGGTTTGATAGAAGCACACATAGAAACCTCAGATTTTTTTTCTTGCAAGGAACTCAAGGATGAAGACGGGTAAAGGATATGAACCGTGGAGTCCGTCATCTCAACATTGGGGGGAGGGATCATGATGGTGGGAACAGAGTCCCCCTATTTTGGTGTACTAGTGGTACCAGAATCCACAAGTAGAGGAGTAGATGACCCACTACGATTGGTATCAAAGTCGCAAAGAATTTGGAGGCAATAACGAAATTTGTTGAGACGAGGGTAGCATTGGGAATAATGACCATAATGATTGCACAAGGCACAAGGGTGATTTTGGCACAACATTTTGAGTCTTTTGGTTGAATCCGGTAAGGTAACTTGGGCCTCGGGGATATTAGACTCAGGAAATGTTGCATGAAAAAAAGGTTTGAGACGAATAAGTTCAGGACAATTATTGGTGGCATGCCCAACAACCTCACACAAAGCGCATAGAGGTGTCTGCTTTGGAGCTTTGGGGGATGGAGGAACTTGGGGAGCCTTGTCCTTAGGTTCTTTCCTCTTGGCTTTGCCCCCTGTCCAGATGCTTTCGCAATGGGAATGGGTTCTTGTTGAGATTGCAGTGGAATTGAAGTAGCAACAGGGGCCGTAGGGACTGGTTGAACCAGGGTCAAAGCATGATATGGTCTGAGCTGACCAGGCGGAGTGTTTGCTGGGGGATCAATGTACCAAACTGGGATCCCCAAATTCATATTAGGGAGATTCAATGAAGCCATGATAGGGACATAAAAGATTCCAAGAGGAGGAAACAAAAAGGTATATTTTCTGCATCGTAATGTCCCAAAAGAATAGCTCCTAGATGGTTAAGACCTAGGGGAATAGTTCCTGGTGGGAACAAAGGGGAGGCACCCACGAACAGAGGAGGTCCTGGGGGTGGATCTGGATGGCTCGACTGAGATGGTAATAGTAGGGTGCTAAGGAGATGGTTAATGAGCAAAGGTACCAGACTTCTTTTGAGCAGCCCATGACGCTTGTAACATGCAAACACTCAAAGATCTAGTCTCAGAGATGGGAGGGGGAGGAACATGGAAATCACCCAACAAGGTGGAACCTTTGTAGACTTCGGGTGAAAAATTGGTGAGAGGGGTGGAAGACTTATTGCTGGACATCGATGAGCTAATGGACTCAAGGGAGGTTAAAGATGATGACTCATAATATGTCAACTGATTGATAATGATGATCTTCCCTTCATGGGGAAAGCACATCTTGCAGAAAATCGCAGACATGACAATTGACATGGAATAGGTGTAACTATGACCCAATAGAATGTTGTAATATAGAGGGGCATCAATAACCTCAATGTCTACATGATCAGTCTTGCCCACAAGAGTCACTGGAGAATTGTGATACATGTCGAAAGGCTGGGAGGAGTGACTGTCCGAAGCACAAAAAGTGATGGTGGATGGGGAAAGTTCAGGTGACTTGAGTTGCTTCCTAATGAAAGAAAACATCATGCAGGTGGATGCACCTTCATCAATAATGAATCAGGAGATGATGGGATTACAGACTCGGACTGATATCTGGAAGGAAACAGATGGAGGTAATAGAGGATGTTCTAATGTATCAAGAGGAAAGACAATCAAACGATCGTCTGAAGGATCTAATGTGCCCAAAGTAGTTAGTATAACTTTCTTTCGAGATGGGCATGACTAGAGAACCTCCAGCATCGACATGGTAGCAGGTGATTGCGCCAAGTCATCGACTATACTGTATGTATGGGCAGATCGGTTAGAAATAACGTTACGGCGTAATGGTCCCTTGGGGATCTTAGGAATTGACTCAAATTTAGGTTGATGGATCTGTAATAGATGCTTTGGTTTTGGTCTTAGTTGTGGATGAAGAAGATGGCTTGTCTATTGAAGCAATTGAGTTTGCAAGTTGATATTAGAGGTATTGAGCTCGTCATAATTCATAATGAGGATCTAGTAGTCACTAGGACCAGAAGGTTGTGGAGGGTGCGCTGCTTGACCTTGCTGAGGTTGAGTAGCAAGAAGTCCTTGCTGAGGGAAAGGATTTGTGAGCACGTCGATTGAGATGGCACCGGATTCTAAGGTGATTTTTGTATGGGTGGTTGGCCTATAGAAGCTTCTCGGGCTTCCCACATTTGGTGTATCTAGGGTAAGAGGGGACACTCATGAGTATAATGGCCATGTACAACACAACATGCACAAGGCTTGTTCATGCGAATAGCCTTGTTCTACTTGGGTTGGTCGCCTTGTTGCTGGTTGTTGGTGTTAGGTTTATTCCCCTAGGGTTCATTACCTTGGTTACCCTAGTTACCCATGTTACCCTTCCCATTATTATTTTTCTTTGAATTTTGGGGATTGGATGCACTCTAGTGTGCATACACTTGACCTTGAGGGGGCAGTGGCTGCGAGGGCTGTGGATGCATGGGAGGCTATGGTGCTAATGCTTGAGGGGTTAGAGTGCTCGATGATGCATAGGTGTAAGATGGTGAGGGGGCAATGATTTGGTAGATAGGTTGAGTATTAGCTAGCCCTTATATCTATTGATGTGGTTAAGTGAATGCATAAGACGTGCTTTGTCCTGAATACATGTTGCTGGTAGGAGGGAGATAAGCATTGGAGGAATTGGTTCCCCCTACAGATGGACATAACCCTACTGAGTATATGGCGAAGGATGTGAAATAGCTCCAATGATACTGTCGGTGGTGTGAGATGCCCCCAGTGAATTGGCACCACCAGTATGAGGGAGGTCTGATATAATGGTATAAACATAACTAAATTGAGCATAAATCAAGTCATATCTGAGAGAAGTTTGGAGAGTCTCTTCCTCTGTCTAAGGAAAGCGATATGTGACATCTTTGGCAATAGGCATTAATAGATTCCTAAGAAACCAATCAAGGTAGACAAAGTCTTCGAAGGGTGGAGCATGACACATGCTCCTCCTTTTATGCCATTACCCAACATCATCGTAAAGACGAGTGGTAGAGGACTAACGAAATGCGGTCAACAGCTCTGTATTGGTGTCGTATTGGAGAGGTAAATGAAAATATGAAAGGAACACTTTAGCAAGTGCTACAAAAGTGGAATGAGAAGCAATAGGTTGGTTGACATACCACTTCACAACATCTCTCATGAGTGTGCGTTGGAAAAATCGAAGACAAATAGAATCATCGATAATGGAAATGGATGAACACCACATATGGAAGGAGAGGACATGATTGGTGTGGTCCTCTTTAGAATTACCCTCAAACTTGGGAATGTCGAAAGGAATCTTAGTCAACATAGCTAGCCAACCAGCATCATGGGGTATAGGGTCATTAATCAACTAGTTGAAATTTGGGAGGCTTAACCCAACCATGAAAGGTAGCATGGGATCTGTGGGAATGGTTCTTATAACGGTTCCATAGATGTGACTACCGGGGTAGAACTAGAGCCAACACCAGGTTGGTTTCCTACACTTGCATTAGGTCCTGGCCTTGACGAAGGTATGCAGTGAAGGGAACTCAAAATCAGATGAGGAATCAGATGAACCAGAAGAAGAGTTGGTATGTGGACTCAGGGAACAATGAAGTGGAACCCTACAGGGAAGAGTGATACGTCTAAGCAGAAACTGGGGATGAAAGCCTAAGAGTCTCCACAACAAATGCCTTGGTGGCGCAATGGTTGTAAGACACAAGTGACATGGAAATGGTGAAGGGAGATAAACAAGATGTTTTTATCTCTATATGGGGAGATAAATTAATTAAGTTAAGTCTTGGCTTGGCAGTGTAAACCAAGAATCCTTCACTTAAGGTGTGCTTGTGTGTTTATTAATTAAGCCCAGATCATGTTTGAAAAAGGAAAAAGATTACTGAAATAAACTGAAATGAAAAACAGAAAATGAACAACAAATAAAATATCTAATACCCCACCCAAAATGGGTTTGGAAACACTATTTTTTTGGTCACAAAATCAACTGAAAACACACAAAAAGGGCCAAGAGAGCTAAGTGTTGGTGTGACTAGGATCAAATGACACTATGTAATTGGAAAGTGGTGCAGCAACAACAAAAAACCAGTGAGGAAAATCGCTGCAAAAGATAGGGAGATGGGTGTGAAACCTAGGGCAAGCAATGGCACCCTAAGGAAAATGACCAAACAAGGTTCAAGAGGGAACTTTGGATGGAAACAGCCTATCTATGAATATCTAATAAAGAAAGTTACAAATCTGGAAAATATGGTAGAAAGCTCTGCAGAAACTCAGACTTCTTACTTAGCTAAACTCCTCCTATAAAGTTGGAAGCATACTAGAAGACCTAGGGGGATAAATTCCACTTCAACAAGTGAAATGGAGTAGATCAAGGCCTAACCTGGCTATGACAATGGTCAACCAATCTAGCAGACTGCTCTCAGAAAAACCCAAAAAAAAAAATCCCAGAAACTCTAAAATCGCAGGTACTGACCTGTTTAGGGGGATATCAAAATTTTTGGGCCAGAAACTGTTTTGGACCTCCAGATCACAGATTTAGTGTATAAAAGTGCAATTTTTGCCCCTCAGTTCTTAGGCGGAAAGTCTTGAAAAAAAAAATCGTCTTTGTCGCGACTGGTTCCTGTGACTTGCGAAAATAACCAGAAAACTTGCAGAAGTTATAAATTTGACTGATCTAAGTTTAGAATGCTAGTAAACAACATTAAGAGACTGAAAAAGAAATGCCCTAAGTTGAAAACTGAAGATACCCAAGTTTTTGGATCAGAATTAAAAATGCAATGGAATCACAAATTTTATTAATAAGTATTATTCTCGAAGGTGTACGGAAAGAAATCACTTTAGGTTGTGGACGAAAAATAGCCCAAACAATAAAAATGGTTGTTAAACAGCGTGGATCTGCAGCAAATGATAGAAACAAAACTAGCCAAATCCTTGATCTATGCAACAGAACTAGTTAAACAACATAATGAAATAAGCGCAAGTAACTCCAATAATCCAATGGAAACCAGATATATAAAGAATATATTTTCTTAAACAACACCCATGAAGGGAACAAATAATGTTACCAACCCCCCTCTATGGGATGGGTTCTTGGATATCCTCAATGTCTTCAGCTTTTGTATAGTCTCTCTCCTCTATAATGTGTAAAACCCAACAAACAAAATGTTTGAGCTCAATCAGAACTCAAATGGAAAAGAAAAATGGTGTGCGACAATGATAATAATCAAAGTTACAAGAGTGAGTGCAACAATGAAAATAACCAAAAGTGAAGAATGAATGTAAAACCCTTCTATTTATAACAAAATCCTAGGTTATTCTTGAATAATGGGAAATAACAAAATATTATTAACCAAATTCTAGAATTAAACATTTGGAATATTTTATTATATTTGGCTGGAGGGAAAAAGTATTTAAACTTTTATTTAGAAATAATAAATAAATAAATGATTTCTTTATCATCTTAAGAAATATGGTTAAGGAATAATAAACAAATAATTATTAATTTAAGTATTCATAGAGGATTTAGTCAAACTTGACAAGGAATAATAACTAATTAGTGATTAATTAATTATTCCTAGAGAAAAATAAAATAATTAATGATTTATCTATTTATTTCTCATAACTGGGCCAAATATGACAAGGAATATTAGTTAAAAAAAAGGTTTAATTAATTATTCCTAGAAGATAATTAAATAAATAGTAATTTATTTAATTATTCTTCATGGTTTTAATTATAAATGACTTAAAAAATGCGGTTTATTAAGTAATTTCTCACAGTGAAAGCAATTTTACTATGGTAAATTGGCCCTACATGGTGTACTTCGATCCATCTAGTAAATTATGCGTAGATGATCATTTTTTAGTGATAACACAGTGAATTTGGTAATCCCTGTTATGAGTCATGCAAATAGTTTTATTTATCTATTATGGCTATGTTCAATGCCTGAGGTGTTATTTTGAGATTGGGGGATGTATCCTTGTTATATTAATGATATAGAGCATTGTTGGTCATCTGTAATGGCTTGGTAAGCCATTAGAGTCTTTCAGACTCTAATCCTAGTCGTCATTGAATGATGGGCTTACACTCGACGTGGAAAAATTATGTTGATACTTGCAAGGACTAGAAGCCTTAAAGGCTAAAGAATGTCATTTTGTTGCTAGATACATTTACATCTTTGGGGATGGAGGTGTGCCTCTGCTGGATAGAAGACTTGGTGTCGTTGGTAAAAATTTGTGAGTTGACTGGAGTGCAAAATTATAAAATTCCCATTATCCATCATGTATGTTCACGTTGCACCACGCTAATGTTACAATGAGACTTCCAGGAGAAGTGGGCATGATTGATAGAGGGCATGGGATGATAAAATGCTCGTCGCCTAGTGCTAACATTTTTTGTTGCATACAGAGGAAATATGATGGTGTCACCTCCCATGAGTGTAATGGTGGTTTTGATAGAGGATGTGATAGAAATTCCTTCCCCGTTGTTGAACAGAAAAGTGTGGCCTTGCATGAAAATTTAGGACCAGTGGGGCTTAGGACTTGAGTAGACATGGCATTAAAAGACATGTGGCGCGGGTTCATAGTGCCACTTAGCATTGAGTGTTATGTGGAATTCATGTGGTAATTCATGCGAAAGGAATGTCATGTCATTGTGTAACTTGATACCACGAAGGAAACTAGGTGGTGTCATTCAGGGTAGGTCGTGAACTTAACAAAACCCAAAAAGAAGACAAAATCCATGTAATAGAAGGTCTGTTCATTATCTTACAAATATATTCTTGACGCGTCATGGGAAGATTGAATAGGGTAACTTTAAGGCATGGTGAGGTGGCACAGTGGCACTATGACATGGCGAGCACCAGAGTGTACCTTGGGTGAGGTGGATGAGTTGTGTGGGCATCACATGGTTAATCCTTGTTGGGCCAAAAAGTGCACTCTGGACCTCCAGATCACAGATTTGGGGTAGAAAAGTGCAATTTCTACTCCTTAGTTCTCGGGCGGCAAGTCTCGGAAAAATTTGTCGTCTTTGTCGCGGCTAGTTCCTGTGACCCGCGGAAATAACCAGAAAACTTGCGGAAGTTAGAAATTTGACTGATCTAGGGTTAGAGTGCTAGTAAAAAACATTAAGAGACTAAAAAAGAAAAACCCTAAGCTGAAAACTGAAAGTCACCTAGGTTTTTGGATCATAATTAAAAACGCAGTGGAGTCACCAGTTTTGTTAATAATTATTCTTCTCGAACGTGTATGAAAAGAAATCACTTTAGATTGTGGATGAAAAACCACCCAAACAATAAAAATGGTTGTTAAATGGTGTGGATCTGCAACAAATGATAGAAACAAAAGCTGCCAAATCCCTTATCTATGCAACATAACTAGTTAAACAACGTAATGAAATAAGCGCAAGTAACTCCAATAATCCAATGGAAACCAGATATATAAAGAATATATTTTATCAAACAACACCTATGAAGGGAAAAAATAATGTTACCGGTCCCCCTCTATGGAATGGGTTCTTGGCTATCCTCAATGTCTTCAACTTTTGTAGAGTCTCTCTCCTCTATAATGCGTAAAACCCAACAAACAAAATGTTTGAGTTCAATGAGCACTCTAATGGAAACGAAAAATGGTGTGCGACAATGATAATAATCAAACTTACAACAATGAGTGCAAAAATTAAAATAATCAAAAGTGAAGAATGAATGTATAACCCTTCTACTTATAACAAAATATTAGGTTATTCTTGAATAATGGGAAACAATAAAATTTTATTAACCAAATTCTAGAATTAACCATTTGGAATATTTTATTATATTTGATTGGAGGGAAGAAGTATTTAAACTTTTATTTATAAATAATAAATAAATGAATGATTTATTTATCATCTCAAGAAATATTGTTAAGGAATAATAAACAAATAATGATTTATTTAAATATTCCTAGGGGATTTAGTCAAACTTGACAAGGAATAATAAGTAATTAGTGGTTAATTAATTATTCCCAGAGAAAAATAAAATAATTAATGATTTATCTATTTATCTATTTATTTCATATAACTAGGTCAAATATGACAAAGAATATTAGTTAAACAATGGTTTAATTAATTATTCCTAGAAGATAATTAAACAAATAGTGATTTATTTAATTATTCTTCATGGGTTTAATTATAGATGACTTAAAAATGTGGTTTATTAAGTAATTTCTCACAGTGAAATAAATTTTAATATGGTAAAATTGGCCCTATGTGGTGTACTTCGATCCATCTAGTAAATTATGGCTAGATGATCAATTTTTGGTGATAACACAGTGAATATGGTAATCCCTATTGTGGGTCATGCAAATAGTTTATCTACTGTGGTTGTGTTCAATGCTTAAGGTGTTATTTTGAGATTGGGGGATGTATCCCTATTATATTAATGATATAGAGCATTGTTGGTCATCTGTAACTGCTTGGTAAGCCATCAGAGTCTTTGAGACTCTAAGCCTAGTCATCGTTGAATGATGGGCTTACACTCGAGGTGGAAAAAATATGTTGAGACTTGTAAAGAATCGAAGCCTTGGAGGCTGAGAATGTCATTTTGTTGCTAGATACATTTACATATTGGGTTATGGAGGTGTACCTCTATTGGACAAAAGACTTGGCGTCGTTGATATAAAATTGTGAGTTGACTAGAGTGAAAAATTATAAAATTCCCATTATCCATCGTATATGTTCACATTGCACCATGATAATGTTACATTAAGACTTTTGGGAAAGGTGGGTATGATTGATGGAGGGCACATGATGAGAAAAAGATTGTCGCCTAGTGCTAACATTTTTTGTCTCATGTAGAGGAAATACGATGGTGTCACCTCCCATGAGTGTAATGGTGGTTTTGATAGAGGACAAGATAGAAATTCCTTCCTCGTTGTTAAATAGAAAGTTGTGGCCTTGCATGGAAATTCAGGGCTAGTGGGGCCTAGTACTTGAGTTGACATGGCATTCAAAGACATGTGGTGGGGGTTCATAGTGCCACTTAGCATTGACTGCTATGTGGAATTCATGTGGTAATTCATGTGGAAGGAATGCCATGTCGTTGTGTAACTTGATACCACGAAGGAAACTAGGTGGTGTCATTTTGGGTAGGCCACGAACTTAACAAAACCCGAAGAAAAAATCCATGTAATAGAAGGTGTTTCCATTATCTTACAAATATATTCTCAACGCGTCATGTCACACAGAATGAGTCGAGGTTGCAGACAAGATCGACCTTCCTAGTATCTACTGATATCTAGTGACAAGCAAGCCAATCAAAAACTATCTTTCTCTAAATATGCGAGTAAAATAAAGGCAAACAAGTGTTTTAGGCCTACCTTGGGTCCAATGCAAGTTTGTGGAAGCCTCTCTCCCTCGCTCCAAATGAGCTTCCTTGAAGTGTAAGTCTGCAAACACAAACAAGCAAACAAATTAAATAGCACCTGAAAAGCCAATATCATAAAGCTTATTCATCATAATGATCAAGGAGATTATGAAACAAACCACATAAGACAATTTGTTGAGAAAAATGAATCTGATTGTATTAATTCAAATGAAAGAAGAACTTTTACAAACTTTGCCTTGACGCTGTACAAGATCCTCCCAGGGTCCAACAAGAAGTCTCCTCTACTTTGACAAGCTTCACTCACTCCCCAATGAAGCCAAAAAGGTATGTGATCTCTCCTCTTAAGCTCAAATAGGAAGTCTTGATTTCACCAGCATTTACCCTCCAAAATGTTCAGCTTCTAACCTCCCTAGCCACTAACCCAATGCCTCAATTTATAGTGCAATGGAGGAAGTTACTAGGTCCTCCTTCAAAGGGATAGAATCCTCCTTCAAAGGGATAGCTCCTCCTAACAAGGGATTAGCTCCTTCTCT
>APFE031759126.1:116288-146086 GCA_000404065.3 Pinus taeda | reverse complement strand
GAGGTTGATTTTGAGGTGCATATTGATACTGAGGTTGACCTTGGGGTACATATTGATATTGAGGTTGACCTTGGGGTAGATATTGAGTCTGGAGTTGACCTTGAGGAACGTACTGTCTCGTAGGTATGTACTGTCCTTGAGGTTGTCCCCTAGGTGCAAACTGAGTACCTTGAGGTTGCCCCCCAAGAATATACTGGCTACCTTGAGGTTGCCCCCCAGGCACATACTGGGTACCTTGAGGTTGCCCCACAGGCGATAACTGGCCACCTTGAGGTTGAGAACCTGACATCATGAGAATATCTTCTACACTCAATGGTTTAGTACCACTACTTCCAGTTAATAACTTCTGTTCAGTAGGTTGAGGAGATGCTCCCGAAAAAGTACTAGAAATGGACTGATACCCAACGGGAATAGAAGGACCGCCGTACAAATAGGCTTTTGGAGATTGAGAAAACATGGATGACGGGCTCGACATATTCAATAAAGGATAGTAATCTCTAGGTGCTGGGTGATAAAAAATACGAGGTGGTGAAAAACTTATTCCTGGGTTTTCCAAAAGATTAGTCAATGAACGATACCAAGCACTGCTCCTAGGTGGACTGTAAAAGATTGATTCATGCTCCCTAAGGTCTAAGATAGGTCGATCTTCTGGAAAAGGAAAGCTTTCTTCGATGTCCGAAATAGCAAGCTCTTCAATAGCTATAAGTCCAGAAGGAAGATCTTGGGTAATTACAGTTTCTACCCTAGGTGAACTAGGACCACTAGAAGCTGGAGAAACAAACTCTGATATGGGAGTAGCAGCAATTTCAGATTCGGGTTCAGATATTTTAGGCTCTTCACCTATATCACTAGTAGATGCAACACTACAAGTAACTTTTGAAATTACTAACGGTTGAGAATCAGAATGTACTATCAAAGAAGATTCTCCTTCTTCAGGTGACCCACCTCTACCATCACTAGGAGTTACGAGGACTTTCAAGCCTTCAAGCTGGCTTGGTACGTCCTCAGGAGGTTGACCCCGAAGTCTACGGGACTTCCACAGTAACTCAACCATGTTTACAAACTCAGGAGATTGGCCCCAAAGTCTATGGGACTGCCTTGGTAATTCAGCCACAGTTAAAGACTTTTAACTACTTCACATGCAAACAAAGTAAAATCTCAATGAAAACCACCTAAAGCTTCTAAAGAACCAAACAAATTGAATCACACTCCTAAAGAATCTAGGAGATCAATCACACACAAACAGTAACTTTCCGGACTGAAAACACTAGTTGGTGATGAAATCCAACGTCACAGAGTTCGATACAGAAATAGCGGTTGGAACAGTTACCCCGACAACCTGCTTAATGAATAGACTGGACCAAGTTCCTCCACTTAAACCGTCTCGAGTGAAGAGAACCCCCCAGAAAATCCAAGTGAGTCTAGCCGACGTCTGCTCCAGGTACAGTGGGATCTTCCCGCCACCGTCACCTTAGGAAGAATCCTATAGAATATGGTCACTATGGTTACTAACAGAAACAAATATACCTAGGGAACAATCTACGATCCGATATGCACGCAAGGGCAGAGTAACAAGCTCAATCCCCTTGAAGGCTCCTTGACATAAACCAAGGTTTACCAACAAGTGACGCTAGGCTCCTCGATAATGGTTAATCTGAGGTTTACCATTTGTAATACGTGAATATCTGGCGTCATTCCCAATGAGGAAGCATTGATTCCCACACTGGTTCGGACACAATCTCGTGCATAGATGCAACAATTGGATTTTTCTCCAACCACAAGATACAGCTACTTGTTTGTTTTACTATCTTGGAGACTTAAGTACTCCCTACTCCAAGGCACTAGCCTAAGCTATGTTGGTGTAATAGAGCCCTAGAAATAAAAAGATTTCTAGATTAATTTTACTTTAAGCATTATTTTTATTGGTTTTCAATTAAGTCAAGAGGTGTGGAGATGAAACTTGTGATGTGAAGACTCGACTCAAAATCACTAAAAAGATGCACTTAAGATGATCAAACAATCTTTTCTCTTCAATGAACTTCTAGCTAGGAAAGAGTTTGAGAATGCAAATGCATGTAAACACAAATCTCTCTTAACAAACAAATTTAAAGAAGAGTTTTTGTTCCAATGCACTCAAAACGAGACAACTAGTTATTTGCACAAGAATTTCCTTTTTCATTCAAACGCTCAAATGCTACCAAAACAAACTTTTTCAAAAGAGATTTTTGTATTTTTATAAAAACACTTAAAACTATGATTAAAGCAAATCTTAAGAAAACTAAAACAAATCTTGAGAAATCTATGAACAAAGCAAATCTTAAGATCTACAAACTATACAAAACTACTTGAAGTAAAAGCTTGCAAAACATTTTTATCTTTTCAAGGATGTTTTACTTGGCGATAAGCAAACCAAGGACTAACTTGTCTAGAATCACAAATCAGTAAAAAACAAGTGATCTTTTGTTCTTCTTTTGTAAAAATGAAATCCAAACTTTTAACACAAGATTTTCGAAATTTTGGAAAGAGACAACTCAAGATGGATTCCTCAACAAGGGTTGATTTTACAAATGGTCAGACTCACAAGAAGACAATAAAACTAGGGTGATCTGAGGCTTCTATGCTTCTAAGCTCTGAGCTACTACATGACCAAAATGAAAATCAAGACCGGCAACCAAAACTTCTAGGACTTTCACATAAAACCCTAACACCAATGAAATTAGACCAAGGAAAGTCTTCAACAAGTCACATGCAGGTTTGGGCAGAGGATAACACCACCTAAACTAAGATAAAACTAATTAAAAGAGTAAAATTTAAGTTTTTCAAAAATTTAGCAGGGTCCGCACGTTTAGAGTTTGCACAGGTGTGTGCCCGCTCTATGTACAAAGTAAAAGTGCGTAGAGGTATGCACTGTGATACAAGCACAGGGTGCAGACTTCTCCTAAAGTTATGAAAAGCCAAAACAAACCTAGATCCACTAAATCCACCCAATTCCACACACAACAACCCAAAAACAGAAACAAAAAGGCAGCAAGTTTCTTAGGTCAAAGTGAAAACAAGGAAAACAATCAAGTCCCCAACGGAGTCGCCATTTTGTCACGCGGAATGAGTCAAGGTTGCGGACAAGATCGACCCTCCTAGTATCTAAAGATATCTAGTGACAAGCAAGCCAACCGAAAACTATCTTTCTCTAAATATGCAAGTAAAACAAAGGCAAACAAGTGTTCTAGGCCTACCTTGGGTCCAATGCAAGTTTGTGGAAGCCTTGCTCCCTTGCTCCAAATGAGCTTCCTTGAAGTGTAATTCTGCAAACACAAACAAGCAAACAAAATTAAATAGCACCTGAAAAGCCAATATCATAAAGCATATTCATCATAATGATCAAGGAGATTATGAAACAAAGCATATAAGACAATTTGTTGAGAAAAATGAATCTGATTGTATTAATTCAACTGAAGAAGAACTTTACAACCTGTGCCTTGATGCTGTACAAGCTCCTCCAGGGTCTGACAAGAAGTCTCCTCTACTTTGACAAGTTTCACTCACTTCCCAATGAAACCAAAAGGTATGTGATCTCTACTCTCAAGTTTAACTAGGAAGTCCCAATTCTATCAGCATTTACCCTCAAAATGTTCAGCTTCTAACCTCTCCAGCAACTGACCCAATGCCTTAATTTATAGTGCAATGGAGGGAAGTTACTAGGTCCTCCTTCAAAGGGATAAAGCCCTCCTTCAAAGGGATATCTCCTCCTATCAAGGGATTAGCTCCTTCTCTTTTGGGATGCATGAACCACCTTGGAGTGAACAATCCACCTCGAAATCCTTCTAGAAACATCTAGAATTAACCCAAAAGTGAGTTTTTTAGGATAAACTTGCGCCTTTTTGATTTTCACAGGGGTACGCACCCACCCCTTTACAGACAGAGCATCCAGGTACGCAGGTATTATGAACAAAGGGTGCGGGTCCGCAGGTAAAAGTAGGAGAAAGTGTGGAACCAGAGTAATATTGATTTTCAAAGTCTTTCTCTCATTTGCAAAGCTTGACATGAAGAGCTAAAGTCTGAGACTTGCTTAGGAGGCTAGTATAGGTGATGATAGACCCATACTGACTACAAATAATCATGGTGACGATATTTTTGTGTAACAACATGACACCCACAAGTCATGGGATCATGCACTTGCCTAGCATAAATGGTTTATGACTATGCGATTATAGTTTGGAATTGTACACACACACAAATATATATATATATATAATATATTATATATAGAATATATATATATATATATATCTAGTGATATGTCACATCGACAGGTTAAACAATGGGTTCATATGCAAGTTAGCCACATAACCACCACAACATAAATTAACATTTACATATATATTAGAGTCATGTTATTCCAATATATAAATACATCCAAATTATATTCAAACTTAAATATGTAGCCTCAATGCTCTCACATCAAGGTGCAATGTTATAACATATATAAAGTTTGATATTGCGTTGACTGCATTTTTCATAAAATCCATATGCAGTAGACCCCACCACCCTCACACCAACCATTTAATGGACAAGTATTTGGGGATTAAATCGATGGTGAGTGGGAAAAGGTGCTAACCCCCATGACATCATTGGGGGGGGGGTGCGCGCTTTCGTTATTATGGTTCCATTAAGGGTTCCCACTCATACATTCGACGGTCAAGATGAAAATATTTGATTTGACAGTTTATAGAGGGTTCACCCCTTCCCTCCTAGCATCACAGGTGGGGTTCCACTAAAATCCTCATCGTCCACTCCTTGTGGAACTCCTTGCAATCGATCCAAGCTTAATTCACCAACACATATGGAATAATACACACACTCACACACACACACACACACATGTATGATATATATATATATATATATATATATATATATATATATATATATTATATATATATATATATATATATATATATATATATATAATATATATATATAAATATAATATATATATATATATATATAGATAATAGGAGAGAGAGAGAGAGAGAGAGAGAGAGAGAGAGATATAGATATAGATATATTAAAACTATCATGTCGTAAACCTTGTCAAGGCGAGTCACGATTCATGAGTCAAATATATATAGTCAGAGGTCATCCTGATACTCTGGTAATAAAAATTGCTCCATTGCATTTGGTTTGATCTTGACTACCGCTCACTCAGAAAAATGTGATGTTGGTCCCGCTCTCAACTTACTCTACAGAGCTATATGATCAACCATGACTGTTACACAACATTTTGTCACTGTCCTTGTACTGCCTGTCTACAATCCTGGAGGACCTCTACAGTGTACCCAACATGCTTTCCCATCATGAAGAAACTCCCATTATGTCCCTCTTCATGAGCAGGATAATTCCCCTTTACACCATTTCCCAAGAATCTTTCTTCTATACCAGTTTTCAAGATCAGTGCTACTGAACAGTTTTCTTCTTGCACTGATTTGCAGAGGTTAAAAATAGCCCTTGTGCCAATCGGAGTGACTCGACCCTTTTTGAGTTGCGCCAATCCTCTTTTGGAAGGTATTTTTAAATAAGGAGCCACAGATTCCATGTCTAGAAGCTCCGTAACGAAAGTCTGGTAGATGGTTGGGCTAGATAGAGCTGAGGAAATTAGTTTGGGTTCCTTTCCCCTATTAGGATGGAACAACCTCAAGAGATAAGACCTTATCCCATGATGAGAGGAACCATCTCCCATCCATCCAAGCTATATAAACCTCTCTTTTTCCCAAGAAAAATCTAGTTAGAGTTTTGGAGCAAGTTTGAATAACCAGCAAGTCATCTATTGCTTGTAGCTTTCTAGTGTATGTTTGAGGGAGAATAGTGTGATTTTGGTTTGGTTTGAGACTAGAGGGAAAGAGGCCTTAAAAATTCCATTGATTGGGGCTATCCATGAAGTGCTAGTAGAAGTGTGGGAACTCGGATACGTCCGAGGAGACCAAAAATGTCAAGGCACTGGTTGTAATCTCTTTCTGATTTATATAAATGCAACTATTGATTGATTTTCTACATGAAATGTCATTTTACATCTTTATGGCTTAATGTTCCTTGAGCTATTAAGTAGGCTGAATAAAATATTGTATGATATCACGTTTGTTGTTGTTTTTGTTTGCTTGTTTTAGGTATTCGAAGGATGAAATGGAAGATAGTTGGAGTGAGGAAGTAGGATCATCACCAAGCAGAATAGCGCTCTAAGAGGTAGGTGCTCTTAATTGATTATAGATTAAGGAGATTTTCCATAGATTGTTTGTTTGTGGCTAGATCCGCTCTCTCAGTCTGGAGGAATTGCTTGTGTTCACACTGAGAATTTACCTACACCAGAAATTGGCAACTCTACTAGGGAGCGAATCTTTCTGTTTGATTTATTGTCATTTTATGTTTTTGTGTGAACTTTTCTAGTATCACCATTTCCCTTTAGTGTTCTCTACTTTTCCTAGTTTATTGCTATGAGCTTGAAATTTATAGTGGCAAGTTTGGTCTTAGCCTTTGAATTCTTTTATTTTTTCCTTGAATACTTGGTCAGTGCATTTATTTTTCTGATAGTCACGCCGATCAACGTGAGTTTCTCAAAAATATTCACATCAACCCCCTTTTGGCATGTGTTGTTAGTTATGCAGTCACTCTAGTTCATGTAGGTGAAGATCAAGGTTTACCCTAAATCATAGCTAGTGTGTCTTGCCCTTCTGATTTCTATCTCTCAGCTTGTTTTGACTGTATTCTCCCTAGCTGGAAAGCTATTTTAGCTTGGTTTGTATTATTGGTTGATTTGCATTTTCTTCACTTGGTTTCTTGAGTTATTGGATGGTGTATAACCCTAGGGCATCTAGGTTGTCACCCATTCACTTGTTTGCCTTCTTAGAAAGTCAAGTCGATAGTCAAATTTTCTACTTGCATTTCATTTGATTAGTCCTTTTGTTGCTTTGATCTCCATTTAATAAGTTTGAAAAGTTTCATTAGAGTTTGAGTGTCTCTTTTCGGGCATAGATCACATTGCCCATCTTGTTTTTGGTTCAGTCTTTTCTTCATTAGTTTTGAAGGAATTCTCTTTTGTGCTTTGTGTCTACTTGTGATTGATTGTATTGTGAATATTTCATTGAAGTGTTTGTGAAAGATTCATTCCATCATTTCATTGAAGAAAACATAATTCTAGTTTTTTGAATCAATATGTTACGTTAGTTAGCATCATTGAAGGCTAGAGTTGCATCGTCACTTGCATCAGAAAAGAAATGAATTCTCTTTACTAGTGAAAGGACTACTTGAAGTGCATTTGATAGGAAAGTTAGGAATTGGAAAGAGTTTTTCATCATTTTTGTTTTCAAAAGGAAAAATAGTGAAAAAATCATTTTGCTTTCAATTTCTTGTTTTGTTGCATTTGAGTGTGTTTTATACACTCATTAGTGTACACAATTCGTCGAATTGAAAGGGTCTTGTCTCATTTAGCCGCATATAGGTGCTTTTGAGTCACATCAATAAGACCTAAAAACGAAGAAATAATTTCAAGATAAAATCTAAAATGCACTCAATTAACCTAAGGCGCATTTGAAACCTAATGATCACATCTTAGAAGATCTAGGCTAGAGACGTGTTCCAGCGTCTTAAAACCTAGCAACTATCATTCGCTTTAGCACTAGACATTGCTAGTATGGACTTGTGCTCCCTGTACCATTGAGTATATAAAGTGAGACCCCATTAGGGTACATTCCTTTATCCATATGAAGTTGAGTCTGTTGCCTTGTAAACGTGATACACTAAACACAACATTCAGGGAGATTGCCTGCCCATACTTCTCGGTTCGTCGGGAGGTATTTTGGAGTTCACGGTTACCTGGTAATCGATTTTACCTAGATCATCCTAAGTAGTAATTTTGATCTTTTTCACTCCCTAAATATAAAATATCACTTGAGCACTTGTACTTTCAAGCTCGTTTCAAACCAAAAGTGAGAGTCACCTTTTCTTCTTTCTCGACTCTTAAAACATGAAAGAGCACCAATTTATTTTTGTGTCTTAAAAAAATGTTGCCCATGATCTTATAACATCCCTATTAGTATTTGTTAGACCACATCATGAGTATACCATTAAATACATTTTAAAGCCCATGAAATCAAACTCTCTTTTGGTTATTTGAGACAAGATCATGGTGGATGAACCAAATGGTTTTCCTAGTTCCTCTTCCTCTCCTTTGTCTGAAAGATTGTATGAGGAGCCTTTTCCTGAATTACCACAGTCACTTGAGGACCAAGGTGTTGATATTGGAATTGTTCTGAGTATTCAACCTTTGTCATCTCATCCTCCCCCTTCAGATACTGGGTCACTTTTTGACATTGGCCTGGAATCTCTAGATAACCCTATCTAGACTCCTGAGATTCTGCTGACTTTTGAAGGTCAGCTTGGACTGGTTGTTTATCCTCCAAATCTTTTTTTCGATCCTGTTGTGATATCACCATAGCATCTGTACAATCCATATGATCATCCAGGTATTCCTTCAAAATTATTCCCTCAAACATCTTCGATAGTCTTTCGTCATTTATTTTCACCCATGGAATCAAAAGGCGAAATCCCAGTCTCCTCTCCAGGTCACTCGGAGGTTTCCACTCCATGCACAATTGAGGAGCAGGAATATCCTTTCCCTCCTGAAGGTTTCCCTTACACGGGAATCATTTCGACTAGTGTTCATACTTGGTTACCACATAATTACATGAATTTATCTCAGTTGGTTTTAGGCATGACTACTATGTCATCTTTGTATCACAACCCTATTTGGGCATCTGGATTTATGCCTACCACAGGTCCATTCATTCAGAACTCAACCTCCTAGCAGATAGTGATTTCTGCCATTACTTCAGTCCTAGTGTAACCCACCATTCCCAATCCTCTTGTTTCATCGGTCCATGTAACCCGTTTGGTTCAATCAATGATCTCGATTCATGTCGTTGTTAGTTCTTAGATCCCTCTAGTAAGTGGACAGGTTGTTCCACCTTCTAGGGGGAAGAGTCCAAATGTTTCTATGATGTCTAGCACAACTAATGTGAGTGGCTCACAATCACACATGGTTGGGATGAACCAACCCTCTTCGGATGCCATTTCAAATCCTGCTAACCCTCTTCGGATGCAAACGCTGTTAGTTCTTAGATCCCTCTAGTAAGTGGACAGGTTGTTCCACCTTCTAGGGGGAAGAGTCCAAACGTTTCTATGATGTCTACCACAACTAATGTGAGTGACTCACAATCACACATGGTTGGGATGAACCAACCCTCTTCGGATGCCATTTCAAATCCTGCTGGTCCTGCTGGATCAAGTAATGTCTAGTGCTAATAGCCCAATGTTGGTCCGTCTGGGTCAAGTCATGTCCAATACCAACAACCCAATGTTGGTTTGGTTGGGTCAAGTCACATTTAGTACCAATAGCCCAATGTGGCTCAAGGTCAGTACCAACCTCCTTATGTTCCATATGGTTCATAAGCAATGGATAATCCATCATACATTCCTCATCCTAAAACTTATGTCTAGCCTGGTCCATTTGTCGTGCCTAGTGGGTATGGGCAGATATAGTTTGTGAACTTTCAAGGCGTCATTCCGAAAATTGTTCAAGTACCTTTGCAAAAGCAAGGGAAACCTTCGTTGTAGCAAGGGCCGTCCTTGTAGTAGCAAGGACAAACTTCATTGCAGCAAGGGCCATCCATGCAGCAGTAAGGCTAGATGATGCCACAACAATTATAACTACAGCAACCATAGGGGAAACCCTTGTAACAGTTGCAGCAAACCATGAAGCCACAAATTCTGTATGCACCGCAATCCTCCCAACCTATGCTTTCGCAAGGTCAACCTCTACAGCTGCAGGGAAAACCTTTACAGCCGCAAGGTCAACCCTTACAACCACAAGGTCAACCTGGGCAGCAACAACCCTTATACTCATATCAACATGCTCAACCCTTGCAAGGGCAAGGCTAGGGTCAAGTCCTACAACAGTAGGCATAGAATCCTTATGTCCAAGGGCAATAGGTTTAGCCTCCTTTTGTCCAAGGATAGCAAGTCCAAAATCCTTATGTCCAAGGATAGCAAGTGCACAATCCTTACATCCAAGGGTAGGATATCTAAAACCTGTTCGCCTAGGGATAGCAGGTCTAAAATCCTTGTGCTCAGAGACATCATGTGCAAAATTCATATGTCTAAGGTTAGCAGGCTCAACAACCTTTTAACCAGTATGTTGCTTATCAATGGCCTCTAGCTAAAAAGTTTCAAGGCTTTCAGGGTCAGAATCCTCCCTACGGGCAAGGTAACCTACAATGGGGGAAAATCAAATGCCTTATAGACAAAATCCTCCACTTTGGGGGAAAAATCCTTACCAGAAGGGATGGGCCCCGCCATTTGGAATCCCTTATCGATATCAAATTCCTTTCAATATTCAATTGCCATTCTTGGCTACGTTAGAATTTCCAGATGTGTCTAGACTTATGAATGCGTTTGCCATACTAGCCTTCGGTTCCATCCAAGATTCTGAGTGATTGTCCAAAGTTTGAAGGAAAAGTGAAAGAGGATCCTCAAGCCCACATGATGAAATATCACCTCTGGTGCCTTTCCTACATTGATTATTCCATTCGTCTTCGTCTTTTCCAACGAACTCTTATAGGGGCTACAGCCAAATGGTATATCGAGCTACCTCAAAATACCTATCATGACGTTAACACTCTCACCAAGGCCTTTCTCACATACTTCCAGCTGTCGATTCACTGTGAAACTGGAACCCACCTGTTAACGTCACTCAAGCAAGACAATGTGACTCACATCTCTGATCACATCCATGAATGGAGAAGTAGGTGTTGTCTGATTAAGTTTGAAATTGTTGATCGGTTGTTGACTGAGTGGTTCACCAAATCATTCGTCAACAAAATTTCTAAGGACATTTCTATGGGTGGATGCATCACTGAGGAACAAGCCATCACGCATGACCAATATCTAGACCTTGTCTATTCACAGTTCAACACGCTTTATGATGTGTTACTCGATGCACCCAGACCATCATTTGATCTGACGACATATAAGTCTCTGGCTACCCCTCTTGTTGATGGAGTAATTGGTTCAGTGACTTAGACCCTTGTAAAATATTCTTCCAAACAAAAGTTGGTCTCGAACACTTCTCCCAATGATTCCTCTCGCAATGCATCCAGCCCTGGTAAAACCTCAAAGGTTCACGTTGTCCAGTCCACCGCAACGGATAAATCCTCTAAAGGTAAGAATAATGGAAAAGGCAAGGGTAAAGAAGATGCTCCAAAATAGGGTCCTCCTCAATTATCTGCTATTGATGTTTCCCAAAGGAAACTCAAGTATCCATGCCTCATCTGTGAGGAGGTGCATGTGGCAGTCACCTGTCTAGATATGCTACTACTCAAAAAATCCCTCGTGCTGGTTACTTTTGGCCCTCTATCTTCAAGGACTACATCCTTGCCATTCGCAAGTGCTATGAGTGCTGAATTTATCAATGTAAGATGCATGCCCCACTCACTCACCTACACCCATTATTATCGTTGGTCCTTTTTCCAAATGGGGCATCGACTATATGACCTGTAATCCTCGTTCGACTGGGGGGCATTGGTATATTATCATTTCTATGGACTATTTCACCAAATGGGCAGAAGCGATGCCTACATACTCTGTAGACAGTAAACTAACGGCTCAATTTATATTCAATCACACTATTTCCAGTTTTGGAGTGCCTCAGGCCATTTCCACCAACCATGGCTTCCATTTTTGAGATTACATGATGGCTGAGCTGACTTCTACGTTGGGCTTGCGCCACAATGGCTCAACCCCGTACTACCCTCAGGCCAATGGCCAAGTTGAAGCTGTGAATAAAGTTTTGGTCACGATGCTTCAATGCACCATTGGGATGCACAAGTCGAATTGGCATCTCAAGCTCTTTTCATCTTAGTGGGCTTACTGAACCTCGATCAAGGACATAATTGGATTCACACCATTCCAGCTAGTCTACGGTCTAGAAGCAACTTTATTGATTGAGTGTGAAATTCCATCCCTCAAGCTAGCTGTCAAACTTCTTCCTAAGACCTCACCCCAGGAAAAGCGTCTCTTGTAACTAGAATGACTTGATGAGACTCGTCATCTTGTTGCTTTGGTCATCGAAGCATAATAAAAGCGGGTCAAATCCCATTTTGAACAGTCTGTCTCCCCTCAAGTTTTTTCCGAGAGCGATTTGGTTCTTCTGTATGATCAGGCTAATGATAAGCTGGGGGCAAGCAATTTCAAACCCATGTGGCATGGGCCCTACATTGTTAAATGTGTGTTACAAAAAGGGGCCTATGAGCTCATTGACTACAAGGGAAATCCATTAGACAAGCCCCAGAATGGGCTTCATCTCAAAAAGTATTATCCTTAGGTCATCTTGCATGGTTACTTTTGTACACTAGTGTGTTATTCATTTTTTTACAGTGTGGTTTGGTGTGTTATTTTGCAAGCAACTTTCTTGCTCATTATGTTTTTGCCTACTTTGCAGATGTCGGTGTCTCACATCGATTTCAATGATGGTGCTTGCCATAGTACCTGGAATCTATCATCTGCGGAATGGGCCATTTATGACCCCAAGATGATTTGATTGATCTTCAAGGTATATATCTTGGTCGAACAACTAATAACATCGTTGAGTATAGCGCAGTTATCAAATTGTTGTCAGAAGCTATCCCTCTTGGCCATCGGGAAGTGGTTGTCAACCTTGATTCACATCTTGTTGTTCTTCAACTTAACGGGAAATATTTTATCAGAAACCCTCGGATATTGAGAATGTATCTACGTATTCATCTACTAGAGAGAAATTTTGATTACATTACATATCATCATATTCCTAGACACATGAATATGTTAACAGATGCATTAGCTAATTACGTGCTAGATAGAAATTTGCGAAACATGTAAAAACTCAAAAAAAAAAAACATTTGTACCATAGTAAGAAAGGAAGTACAACATATCTATCTATATATTATATATATATATATATATATATATATATATATATATATATATATATATAATATATATATATATGTTATGTATTATATGTATATATGTATATATGTATAATATATGTATAACATAGTATATATATAATATACATATGTATATATATATACATATGTATATAATATATATACATATATACATATATATATATATAATATATATATATATATATATGTGTGTGTGCTGTGTGTGTGTAGTTGTGTGTGTGTGTGTGTGTGTGTGTGTGTGTGTGTGTGCTGGTAATGTTTGTCATACATCAAAACCCTAAAAAATAATATGTGTGTTCAAAATACATCGGTGGCTCGCAGGCCTTATACATTCATGGCTCGTAGGACTAAAAAATGTGGTTTTTTAGACCTATACACTAAACAACATGATGCTCATGATAGCATGTAATTGCTCGGACTACACAAGTCAGTAGTCAGTGGATCTGATCTGACATCCCCACCGTATGCCTCTGGTACTGGCGTGGGACATCACCCATCCAAGTATACTCTGGGATCCCATGGGTCAAACTCTCGAGATTCCACACAATCTCCTCCTCGTTGTTGATTTCCCCCTGATAAGGAGTGACATCAAACTACTGAGTCACACGCTTGTCGATCATGGACATCCTAACAGGGCGTTTTGGTCCAACATTTGCATTCATAAAATAAAAATGTCATGAACAAATATATCTCAAAAACAATAAAAAACTTCAAAAATTTAAAAATTATATAACTTTTACCTCCATCATCAAAATCCTCCCCCTCTGGGAACAACATATCCAGATCTTCGCAGAAGTCGGTACCGTTGTAAGGCCAATCCTCCACTACGATCATCTGTCATCGTAGCCATGAGAAAAAGGCAGGCTTATAGGAAACCTATTGGCCCTCGGTAACCCTGGGCATCAACTCACTCCAGTGGACCATTCGTGGGTCTTGTGGCATCGATAGATCCACCTTAGTCAGCTAGTATTGGAACAGTGGAACCCGCTCCGTGAAGAAGGTCACTAGCACAGACCCGAAGTAAAACTACTTCAGGTTTGCCACTTTAGCTTTTGATAGATAGCGCTTGATGTTGATTTTCATATCTTTTTCCCAATTAAATATAGTGGGTGTTGTGTAGTCAATTGAATATTGAAACTTTGACTTGTTGGTATCATGCAGCGCTTGGGACCCAGCCACTCTATTAATGGTCAACAGCAACACGCTCAACACAAGATCCCAAACAGTCATAATCTTGATCTTGCCACTTTTGGATTTGAGAGCTTCTGGGCAATATTCAGCAAGTAGCATGGTCACACTTGCCCCAATCAGCCTCGACCCATATAGATTGATTGGTTCCCCTCTTCGGCATAGTCTTGTGATGAAATAAACATCTGAAGTTTCCAACTCCGGTCACCAATGATGAAAATTTCCTGATTCACGTCCTAGAGATTGATCAGGCACTGTAGCAATTTGGGTTGAGCCCATGGACCTGGTGTAAGAAATAATTTGAGGATCCCATGGTTCCTCAAAGCCTCCAAGAAGTTTGGGCCAACTATTGCTTGAGTGTCAATATCCGCATGCTGGCATTCTTTCCAATCCACCATTTTTCACAAATTTTTCCCTGCAAAAAACATATAATCAATTCAATGATCATCTTTGGCAGGAAAAATTTGGATTCAAATGGTCGAATTGAGCAAAAAAAATGAAAACTCTTTGCTCACGGTGCCAGCGCGGTTGGTAGTCTTAGCAACCCCTGATCGGCACGATTTCATGCCAGAAAATCACGCCGACTAAGGGTGAATTTTTTTTTCCAAAATCTCACCATGAAATACAAAAAATGGGTAAAAATAGGTAAAATCAATATGAAAATGGAGCTTAAGGTCTTGGCTCTTACCTGCAACTGACGACTCGACGAATGAACTCCCATATCTCTCGTAATCTGCTCCAGAAAAATTAGGGTACGAGTGAGTAAAAAGCTCATCACACAGAGGTAAAATGTTAAATGGTAAAAAAAAATTACTTTTGCCCCATTTTATTCATTTTTTCATGAAATATTGGGGTTTTGAGTATTTTTTTTACCTATTTTGCCTCAGAACTAGATAATGCATTTACCTTTCTTGTGGAGTGACAGGTGACAGATTGTTGATGATGGTACTGGAGTCGTGTTTCATCTCTTTTCGCGACTCATAAAACTCAAATGAAAATATCGCTGAGTATTTTTCCCATTTTGACTCATAAAAGAGAATAAAATGGGGGGTCTTCTTTTAAGCTCTTTTTCGACTCTTTAAACACGAAAATATTGTCGAGCTCTTGTTGTTTTGAACTCATTAAAGGCTACGAAATTTCATGCACCCAGTATACGTTTACCCCTTTTCGGGCTGGGATGCACTGTTTACGAAAAAGGTACTCCTTGAATGAAATGGTCAGGCGGTTCTCTAAAGTACCATTTTCTACCTTTTTGGGCTCGAGAGACACAAATGTATGAAAAGGGACCATGTGGAGTTTTATTTTCTATGTATTTTTCAAACTCTCTAAACATGAAAAAAATATTGAGTTACCCCTTTGTCAAACTCATCAACACATTAAACGATATTGGATTCGTCACCATGACGAACGTGAGATTCTCCTTCCTAGGGCTCATTAAACTTACTAGGTCGGATTCATCCAAAGGATGAGCTTACAGTGCAAAAATACACTATCTCCTTCAAGCTTGCAATAAAAAATAATTGGGATACCTGCTAGAAATGGTGGGGGGAAATTTGGAAATTCTATCTGTCGTGTCGGAAACTCTCTCTTGAACATGGAACTTTCTACTTTGTGTCGGGTTGGGATATCCTCCTTTTCATTTGACCTTCCTAGGTTGGGTTGCTCATTTTTTCCTTCCATTTAATCTCTGTCACATCAACATGAACACTGATCCTATGGATCCAACAGCTGCCAAACTCTAGAATCGTCTCATCGATATGTTCAAGAGTCATTCCCTCTGCAGTCACACTTACTCTTGATTCTATGTATCATCTGAAGTCATTCACATCCCTTTATCTCGTGTAGATCGTGTGGAATACATCATGGCCCTCCTTCGACTCAGTCGCTTCCTATCGACTTCAGCTCATTATCCAGGAAGTTGGTCGAGAGACTCCCTTCCAGTACCTTAGAGCTTGCATGCCATAATGACAAGTTCTTCACACTCAACGACAAGTTCACATCATTGGCTTTCGATTTGGTGATTTCACGAGTGTTCGACATCAGTTCCTTTATTTAGATTCCATGAACTATGCTTCCAGTACCTTGAGATCCATTGTCATTATTGGTGGTTTCTCTCATGCTTGTTAACAGTTCACATGATTGATTGGTAATCAAGGGACTTCCTAGCATGTTCAACTTCAACACATTCATTCACATGTTAGGATTTGTACTTTGATCAGGTCGTTTGGAGCGCAAGACCCTGGGCTAAGATTACATAAGTCTAGGTTGTGAGGTGATGTGACATGGTCATGTTGATATACATGTCTCTTTCAGATGGATGGTTGTGACCATACCATGAGTTTTTATATGTGATCCTTCTCATTATTGGATGGTTGTGACCATCCCTTGGTTTCGTTATGATCTTTTCTATTGGATCATTGCACCCATGCCTTGGATCCATTTACATGATATTTCTTTGGATGGTTGCATCCATACCACTATTCATGTATCATTATTCATAGTTTTTAGTGATGTATATGTATCTATGCTTGATTGCAGGTTTTTTGATGATGAACTCCAGTTCCCTGGTTCCACTTGTAAAGCATTTCACCCCTCACTCTAGTTCGACCTTCACGCTTTAGGGGGCATCTGTTACACAAAATTTTGTCACTGTCCCTGTACTCCCCATCTACGATCCTGGAGGACCTCTACAGTGTACTCGACATGCTTTCCCATCATGAAGAAACTCCTAGTATGTCCCTCTTCATGAGCAAGACAATTCCCCTTTACACCATTTCCCAAGAATATTTCTTCTATCCCAGTTTTCAAGACTGGAACTACTGACTATTTTGCTACCTGAGCTAATTTACAGAGGTTAAAACTAGCCCTCATTCCGATCAGAGCGATTGAGCCCTTTTCCATTTGTGTCGATCCTCTTTTGGAAGGTTTTTTAAATAAGGAGCCAAAGCTTCCATGTCTAGAAGCTCCGTAACGGAAGTCTGGTAGATGGTTGGGCCGAATAGAGCCGAGAAAATCAGTTTGGGTTCCTTTCCCTATCAGGATCGAACAACCTCAAGAGATAAGACCTTCTCCCATGATGAGAGGAACCATCTCCCATCCATCCAAGCTATATAAATCTCTCTTTTTCCCAAGAAAAGATAGTTGGATTTTTGGAGCAAATTTGAATAACCAACAAGTCATCTATAGCTTGTAGATTTCTAGTGTATGTTTGAGGGAGAATAGTGTGATTTTGGTTTGGTTTGAGATTAGAGGGAAAGAGGCCTTAAAACTTCCATTGATTGGGGCTATCCATGAAGTTCTAGCAGAAGTGTGGGAACCTAGATACGTCGGAGGAGACCAACAACGTCAAGGCATGGATTGTAATCTCTTTTTGATTTATATAAATACAACTATTGATTGATTTCCTACATGAAGTGTCATTTTACATCTTTATGGCTTAATGTTCATTGACCTATTAAGTAGGCTGAATACAATATTGTATGCTATCATGTTTGTTGTTGTTTTTTTTTACTTGTTTCAGGTATTTGAAGGAGGAAACAAAAGATAGCTAGAGTGAGGAAGCAGGATCACCACCAAGTGTAATAGTGTTCTAAGAGGTAGGCCCTCTTAACTGATTCTAGATTATGGACATTTTCCATAGATTGTTTGTTTGTGGCTAGACCTGCTCTGTCAGGCTAGAGGAATTTTTTGTGTCCGCACTGAGAATTTACCTGCACCACAATGAACCCAACCTTATTCATGAGGACTCATTCATGTGTCTAGTCACAAAGGCTGATAAGCATAAGTATTGCAGCAAGGATGTTGCAACTCCTAGGCTACCAGGTTTACTTATCAACCTGGGGTTCGTACAAACTTGGAGGTGATAGTGCTATATGCACAAGTAGAAGTGAAGGTCTTGCCTATTGTCACTTGTTCATCTGGCGAGAGACCCTAGGAGTTCCAAGCCAGACTTCTACAGAGTCAAAAGAAGCTTGATTCTTTGATTGAAGGAGAGAAAATCTTTTCTAAGAGAGCTACTCTACTGCAGTAATGAAGAAAACAACATGTAATGCTAAATCACATGATATCCTAATTAACCATTTAAATAGCTATGCTAAGCCAAATTGCTAAATAAACACTAACCTAAAGTTTCTATCTAAGTTACAAAGGTAAAGAGCATCAAACCAAACTAATGTGTAAGCAAGGAAACTAAACTAAATCTTTTTTCACGTTTTTGTTTTTTTGGTCAAATCAAGCATGCAAGGAGTCAAGCAGAAGAGCAAGCAAAGATCGAAATCAGTGAAAGGAGGACTTAATGAAGTAACAATACACAGGAACCATTGGATCAAATGGGAACAATATTAACAGAATATGAGCGGCGAAGATCTTATCTTAGGAGATTACGTGAATGGATGGACGAATAGGATTAACGAAAGACAAGTGACGAAGATCTTATCGCATGAGATTGAGTGAATAGATGGATGGACAAGATTAATGGGAGATGAATGGAGGAGATCTTATCTCAAGGGATTAAGTGAATAGATGGACGAATAGGACTAATGAAATATGAATGGCATAGATATTATCATGGGAGGTTAAGTGAATAGGTGGACGAACAGGACAAATGGAAGATGAATGGCGAAGATCTTATCACGGGAGGTTAAGTGAATAGATGGATGAATAGGATTAATGGGAGATGAATGGTAGAGATCTTATCGCGGGAGATGAAGTCAAGAGATGGATGACCAGGATTAATGGAAGATAAGCGGCATAGATCTTATCCCAGGAAAAACGTGTGGAATGATGGAATGGTCTTCGTAGGCGGTAAGCATTTTCTCGCGCGCCCTCAAAGCTATAAGCGGAATTCCAAAATTTTATGCGATTAGCCTAACTGGGTGACACGTAGCACGAGAAAACCACTTTTCTCACGTGCTCTTGGGAAGATATCAGTCGTGCAAGAATTCGCACAAGATTACGAGATAGCCATTGGATCATGCATGATTGATTAATGGTGGAGATTGACCAAGCTAGTTGGTGATCGGGTGAAGCGATAACCGTCATAACAGGTGAGGCAGATCGATGGTGGAGGTTCAGAGCGCATAAATTATTGAGATGATGTGATAGCCATTGGATCAAGCTAGACAGATTTACGATGGATATTTGGAGCACATAAAGTATTGAGACGACGCGATAACTGTTGGATCAAGCTAGACAAATCGACGGTGGATATTTGGAGCGCAAAAAGTACTGAGACGACAGTATAGCCATTGGATCAAGCTAGATAGATTGACGATGGAGATTTGGAGCACATAAAGTCAAACATTGAAATGAATATGAAGAAGTTATGCGACACATGGTTGACGGTGGGTTGTCAGGGTTGTTTTGAAAGGAAATCTATGAGTATAATCAGATCAAGATGTGTTTTATTAGCTTTCACTTAAGCATTTTGTGCTGAAGGAAATGAGCATATGAGAAAAAAGTGATGGAAAAAGATGATAATGAAATGAACCACGTACTGAATCAAGCCAACAAAATTCATGCAAGAATTCCTGGCTAACCTACTAATTGAAAAAAGGCACAAATCGAAGAAAACTAAGACACAACCAATCTACTCTACATTGTTGTAATGGAAATGCAACTACTTAAGCAAATGAATGCTTAAACCATGAATGTATGCTAGCATACATGTACAATAAAAAGGAGCCTTAGCTGCAAGGGTTGGGCCCTAACCCAAGAGCTTCAGCTCTCTGAGTTAACTCAATGCTAGCTCAAAAAAAAACTCTTTCTTATTATAAAAAAAAAATGGATTACATAAAAAATTGTCACAAGTCTTGTAGCTCGAAAATAGAGTAAAGTTTTACAATCAAAATTCCAAATCCTAACAAGGTCCTAGGCCTCTCTACTTATACTTCTAAATTCTCCAACAACTTCCTTAAAATTAGGGAGGCTCGGCTCCCAAACTTGAGATAAACCGGTGCTTTGACTTTCACTTGCTCGGTTGCCTTCTAGTCCTCATGATTTGGCTATTTGTACACCGAGTTGATGGAGGAATATTTGAATGGAGAGGCAGTAAATGAGGGGGATTTACCTCCTATAATTCCTCTCCTTGTCCCATTCGAGTTTTGACCAAGGTATTTGCCAAAATTCCTTGATTTTATCCTTTAATCCTGCATTAAATGCACATTAGACCAAAAAGCAAAATATCCAACTCTAACTCAGCTCATAAGCAAACAACCTCTGGATGATTAGGTAAGTAAGGTTCACGTCCCCTACATATTTGGCATTACAGACAAAATTGCTTACATTTAAAAAAAGAACAATATTAGAACCACCTTTAAACCCATGAAAACAATCGGAAGATGCCTTAAATCAATCAAAGATCACATTGATCCCAAATGCCACAAAGGAGTTTACATGGTTCCTTGTTCTTGCAAAAGAACCTACATAGGGGAAACTAGTCGATCTATCCTAACTAGGATTCAAGTACATGCAACTAACATTAAACACAACCACTCAAAAACCTTAGCCCTAGCTAAACATTCTAGTAAAACTAATCATCATGTATGTATTGAAAACTCAAGTGTAGTGGCCAAAATCGATCATTATCACCATAGAAAATTTAGAGAAGCCATAGAAATAGGAAAACACCCAAACAACCTCAACCGTGATGAAGGATGGAAAATAAGTGACAACTGGATTCCCACCTTAGCCTCCTAAGTCAACCTTAACCTCCTGAATTACCCTTATCTCGAAACTTTCCCATCTCTCTACACCTCTCTCAATTAATCACAACCCTAATTCTAATTCTAATTGTTCCATTATTAAATTTGAAATCAATTAAATTAAGAAAAATTTATAAAGATTATAATTAATTTGAATTAATACAAAACATATTAAAAAATTGAATCAAAAAGTGATATCAACATCACCTTCATTAAATTAAACAATTTTGAATACGCCTAAAAAAATTTAAATATACCCAATAGAATTATAATTATAATTATATATCATTAAATTTAAACCAAAATAAAAATAAAAATTAATTAAATTTGAATTTAATTAAATTAGAAAAATTTATAAAAATTATAATTAATTTGAATTAATCCTAAACATATTAAATTGAATCAGACATTAATATCAGCATCACCTTCACTAAACTAAATAATTTGAATATATCTAAAAAATTTAAACATACCCATTAAAATTATAATTATATATAATTAAATATACACAAAATTAAAATAAAATAAAAAATAAAAAATAATTAGAACTAATTATATCCATATCAAAAATTTAAATTTATAAAAATTAAATATATTAATTAAAATTAAAATAATTTCAATATTGATTTATAGCCCAAACATTCTTATAAGATGACTAACTATAATAATTATGAAGTATTATTAATTACTAATTAACCTAACCTAATAACATGTCGGCTACCATCATTCTCGTTCCCTCACACCTCACACCTCTATTTATTCATCCTGTTGAGATCTAGCTTATATATATTTTGATCTATCTTCATGATGAGCCATAGTGGGTGGCTCGAAACATCGATTTAAATAATCATGGATGCGATAATCTGCGAAGAAGAAAACACTACACAAAATACTAATCGCAGAAGCCTTAGAACAACAAGCAAAATCTAACCAAAGTATGCAATAAGTTGTGAGAATAGTTGGTTTGACTAATCTAGGAGGTGAATTAAGGCCCATCTATTACCCAATGATGAGGCTCATCATCACCCCCCCACTTAAAGTGTTGCTCATCCTCTGAGCAACTTAGTCAATGTCCATATCCTTCATGGCTCTGGTAGCCTCTCTGACATCCCATGCCTCTGTTGTGGTCTCTTCTTCTTGTTCATAGAAGCCTGCTTTCCTTTCTACTTCTTACCACAACCTCTTTTCCTCTTCTTTTCTCCCTTCTAGCATCCCTAGGAGTAGTGGTAGACTGTGTTTTAGGCCTATCCAAGTGACCTTCAACCTTTGCATTGATTGCTTATACATAGGTGTCCTATTGAGTGCCTCTCTCAACCTTTGAGGGGAGTGATATTCTATGATATTCAGGTTGTGTGGCAGTGTGTTCCATCTCCTGAAATAGGCATGTATATTATCATCTCCTAGCAGCCTAAACATACCCTCAAAATGTGAAATTGCTTGCTCTTGGGAAACAAGATATCTAGGTGTCAGTTGAGGATCATTTGCAATTAGATTATGAGTGTTGATTAGGGCCATGGGATTTGATTGTTCAACTCTGATGAAAAGAGGTTCATTTTGCACTCCGGCCCATATTATTTTCATCTCTACAACCCTTGACTCCTCATGGTTCATCCATGATGCCAAAGCCATTAATTTTAGATCTCCTAGCTTGGCATTAGGATCCCAAACATCCATGTCTGTGAGGGCCATGTTGTGCAAGTAAAACTCAACCATTTTGGCCCTATCCTCTAGTGTACTTCGATCACAAAGATCAATAAACTTCCTGTAGTTGTGAAATAGCATGGTACCCCTTTGTGCTAGTGTTTTAATCTGGAATTGCATTTATTGTTCTCTGAGGTAAAGAACATAGGATTTATCTAGCATCCTACATTGGATGGCCTCCAAGGAGAGGTTGGCCATACATGCTAGTTGGTTTTTCTTTTCTTGCAGTTGTCCTCTCAACCATGCATTTTCTCTCTCAAGTTGATCTCTCATTATTGCTTCTCTGTCCCTTAAGCCACTTAGCTCTTTGCCCATTTCCTTGAGCTTATCTTCCATGTGCCCAATGTCTTCCACCCCTTTTTGAGGCATCACCTTGCCTCCTTCAATAACCCGGTAGTAGAAGTCTAGGTTAGGTTGGGGACTTGGTTCCTTTGTCTCAAGGTCTTCCTCTTTTGTTTCTTGCTGCTCCCCTACCTTGCTTTCCATTTTTTGTGCTTCCTATAGTTTTTTCTGTGAATCCTATAGGATGGCCTTATCCTTTAAGGAAGTTGATCTGGTACTAGGCCTCCTTACATAGGTTATTGGTGACTTAGGGGAAGGCATTTTTTCTCTTGGTGTAGGGGAATATTCAATCTCAATATGGATTTTTGTTGATATTTGTGGCTTCCATTGTTTCATTCTTGTGATCTTTATTGTTCTGAAATATAGAGGGGCTTGCCTCCTTCTTTTCCCTTTTTGCTTGACTAGGGTGCTGAGAGCAGTGAGGGCAGTTGCTGCTTACCTCTCATGGGCCTCTGGAGACACCCCAGGTGACTCCTCCTTGTGTTCTTCCCCTTCTGTTTCAATGCCTTCTTCCTCTCTATTTTTCTTATCTTCTTCTTTTTGTTGTTCTTTATTATCTCTATAAGTTTCTTCCTTCGTTTCCTCCTCTGTTTCAACATCATCCTCCTTCTCTTCTCCCCCTTCTCCTTCTGATTCATCATGTTCCTCTATATTTGAGTTGACTACAGCCACATGTGAGAGGATACCCGGTTTCTTATGTGATGACTAAACAAAGGTGGCCAAGTTAATTGGACACCTTTTCACTTATAAACCAACTACCTCGTAACCCTTACAACTTTTGATCAAATGATGCATATGAGTGAGTGAGCGGCATACTTACCTGTGGTCTTGATGCCATGCTGCAATTGTCGAAGATCAGAGGTGTTGCATTGTTTATTTGTTGCATGGTCATTCTTCTTCCTCATTTGTTGTCTACTGATGGTTTCTTGGCTTTTGCAGGTGTCTGTGATTGAAGATCTGATGTTGTTGTTGCTGTGGAGCTCCTGGATCATCCTGTAGTTTTTTGGACAACAAGGAAAATGAGTGGTAGAAGCTTGGAAATGATGATTGGATGGTGGAAATAGATGAGGGTAATGGATAGGCATGGACTTGGCCTTGTTTAGTATTTGAGCCAAGGAGGAGAAAGTCAAAATTTGACTTCTTTTGACTAGGCTTCATCAATTTTCCTTTTGGTACCAACTTGTTCTTGTTACTTGTAGATGTTGGAGAGTACATGCATTTATCAAAGAGATGCATGGAGCAAGTAATTCTTTTATTTTTTCTCTTTTTTCTTCTAGGCATACTAGCCGCCTCAATGAGGTTTTCAACTTGTAGGTCTGCCTAGGCGACTCAAAGGAGGTTTTCACCTAGGATTTTTTTTTTCTCTTTTTTATTTTCAACCCATTGACTGCCTCATGGAGGCTTTCAATAAATGAGCCAATCTGAGGTGCCTCAAAGGAGGTTTTCACCTTAGATTTTTATTTTTTTATTTTTATTTTTATTTTTTTCTCTTTTATTTTTTTCTCTACCCTACCCTACTTGAAAAACAAAATCACTTTCAAGTATAAGAATACTTCCAATGGAGCCTTGTGCACATCAAGATAATAGACAAGATGATGTGGAGGCTTGAAGTGTATGATTTTACATGTACCTAGATTTCAGAGACCAAATTATTTTACTTTGAAAGTATCAAGCATATTTGAGGAAGAGAGTGATGCTGCAACTTCATGACTATCTGGAACCATATTTCAATGTAGTTGTGATATTCCTAGTCCACTTACTGATTTGGATCATTCTTCATGTCTTCTTCTACCATGACCTTCAAATCTTCCTCTTTTTCTGATTGCTCTCTTGAATACATGTAGGATTTTATGGTAACCATGAGGGAGTTCTCTCAAACTCTGATTTTGATGTCTGCTCTTCATCAATCGTAGCCCATGGTTCTGTGGTCTTCTTATTTGAATCTTCTCATTTTGGATGTGGTCCTTCAATGATATCAAGATGATCTCTTTTTTGCAATATTCTTCCTAAGCTATGGTGAATGCCATTGAGCTCAAGAGGAGATGTTTGGAAGTGTTGTACCTCAACATTGTAAGTGGGTTGAGCTACTTCAATGTGTGGGCTTGGGAATGGTGGTATAGGTAGTTGAGTGGGAGTGTATATTTGAGATGGATGTGGATGGGGTTGTGGTTGTGATGGAGGTGAATGGTAAGGATAATATGGAGTTTGGTGTGGAGGATATTATGGAAAATACTGAGGATATTGTGGATGGCTCTCATAAGTTCCTTTCCAACCTTGTTGCCAAGATTGGTTTTGGGGTTGATATGGATAATGTTGCCAAGGAAAGGGTGTGTTCCAATTACTTTGAGGTGGATATGCATAAACTTAAAATTTTGGATTAGGCTTTTGCATAATATAAGGTTGAATATGCTACCATGGTTCTCTTGGAGCTACATAACATTGATGCATTGGCAATTGACTTGCTCCATTGTCTTCTTGGTGAACTTTCTTCAACATTGGTAATGATGGACAATGTTTAGCATCCTGCGATTCTGCAACACAAGTATCAACATTTTCTATTCCTTCATCTTGCATTCTTAACATTTCTAATTGTTTTGTTAGATTGCTAAGAATTTATGTTTTAAAATCATCAAGCAAATTTCCAAGTTTAGCTTGACTTACTGATCTTGATGCTGATTTACCTACCCTTGCTTTTCCTCTTGATATGTGTTTGCATGTTTCACAAATTTCATCAAATGATAATTGGTATACATCACCTCTACTCATGATATTAAGGAGATCAATCCATTTATCTCTAATTGTTCTAAGTAAGAGGGTTTTTAGTGTGTCAGATCTTGAAATATGTAGTTTTACCCTCTTAACATTATACATGAATCTCTCTATTAGATTCTCTAGACTCTCATCTTCTCTTTGATTCATTCTAGAGATTTCTTCTTTAAGATCATGTTCTTTATACTTTTCTATGAATATATTTTGCATATCATTCCATGATATTATTGGATTATTCCCTAAACTCATGAACCATTTAATAGCTCTATCCTTCAAAGTTGCTGGAAACAATCTCAGTTTTTGAGTTTTTAATAAGTAAATATAAGATCTACAAACAATCTCAAATTCAAAGAGAAAGGTTTCCAGATCCTCTAACCTTAGACCATGAAATTTTGGATGAAAAGATGGAGGGATGTTCTTCATGTGCACACTACCATCAGTATCTTGAATGGGAAATCCAAGAGTGTTACACATTAATTTGTCACTGTTTGTCACCGTCCCTATTACCCCTCTCCTGCACCTTGGAGGACTCATTCCGGACTTGTGAGAAGTGACAAGACTTGAAACCACTTGCATCGTTCACCTCTGAACATGAGCTTCATATACCCTGAAGACATCTCCTGCTCTTTGCCCTTAAAAACAACCCTTTTTGCATTAGTGCTGGCCCACTATGTTCTGCCCGCACCAATGGGGAAAATCCTATAAAAGGGGCATGCCATTAGCGCTCTGTCCCAGAGTCGCAATCGTGCCAACCTTTTTGGGCAAAGTTTTTAACCAATCTATCTCCGAAAGTTCTATCCAACTCATTCACCAACTGCATCCAAGTTAAGTGAAGATGGTTTGGCTTCGAATCTCCTTGAATGGGAAGTAGTTTGCCACCATTCCATAGAAGTTTCTAAGTGATGAGGCCAAATCCATTATTGGTGTGATTGATCTTATCTTCTCCTTTTCATCTATAAAAGCTTGTCTCCATGCCATGAGCAAGCTAGTTCTAGTCCTATGGTAATTATACTTTTGCTGAAAGGAAGATATCAAGAGATTAGAGTTGCAAGAGCCTTCTTTGTGTCCATAAGGCTTAACCTAAGTAAGGAGATCTTGTTACCAAAGAGAGAGAGGATTGTCCCTCACCCCTTCAAGCTTTGCAAGAGTTGTGTAGCTGAGCACCCAGCCAAAGGAGGACTTGACGTCAGGACGCTGGTTGTATTCTCCTTTGTTGAATATTAATAATAGATGACTATCATTATGGTTCCATTCTCATTGTTGTGATGATTAAGTTTGAATTATGTCCTTCCTGATGATGTATAATTGCATATATTGATCACACTTGTTGTGTTGTTCTCTTTGTGTCAGTGTCAATTCACAGATAGTGGATATTGTGACCCTGCCAAGCAAAGGAACGTGGGCACATCTTCTTCTCAAAAACGGAAGCATTGGAACTCAAAGAAGGTCCTGCATCACCTACCTTTTATTTGCATTAGGACTTGCATGAAGCAAATTAATTTAATTGTTGCAGATCCCGTTCTGGGCTAGTAGGGATCGCCTCTATCCTTGGGGAATTTACCTTCTCCAACAATTGGCGGACTCCACTGGGGATTAGCTTGTTGTTAATTTGTAAACTTAGACGGAAGTCTGAACACCGGCCAGAATAGCCCTTCAAAACACTATGCTGCAGTAGTGAAGTAGATCAAAGCCCATTTAGCGATCTCCGGTTTGGTTTAACGGACTGAAACATTTGGAGTTGTCTGCCTTTTGGTTTTCTCTTGTTTGCTTGCTTGGATAGCTTTTTGGATTGAATTTCTTGTTGCCTCTTGCTTCCTGTCTTGCCTAGATACTGTAAACCGAGCTTTAGACTGTTTGTTTTTCTTTTTACTTGGCAAACTTTGTTAGCACAGTTTTCCCTTTGACAGTCGCGCTAGTGGCCCTTGTTGCTAACTGACAACCCGCGCCAATCCCTGTTTAGCGTGAGTTACAGCCTGACAGTCGCGCCAGGCCTCTTAGCTTTTTGATCCACTTGTTTTCTTGCTTTCTGAGCTTGGATTTGCGTTTTACCACATCTTTTTCAGTTGCTGGAGTGTGTCTGATCTGTGTTTGACTGGGTCTTGACCTTCATCCTTCGGGTGTTTTCTTCTATCTATCGATTTCACACCTGAACCCTAGGGCATCTAGTGGCCGTGTGTGTGTCGAGCCTTTCGTGGGAGTTTTGGGTTTCTTGATCGTCTAGTCGACTTTGTGATTGTTTTTGCACTTGTTCAGTGATTTTTGAAGTATTTCTGATTGATTTCCGAGTGACTTGCCCCTTTTTGCTTGGATTTCGTTTTTGCCTTGTTTGAGCTTAGATCACATAGCTCGTACAAGCTTTTGCTCTTCTTTTGGTTTGGAGAACTGTTTTGGTGTCTTGGGATTTCATTGTGTTGCCATTGAGTGAATTTGTCTCTTTTACTCAGTGTTATTGTCTTTCAAAATTCATTCTAGTGCATTGTGCCTTTAGAAAAGAAATCGAATAATCTCTTTTGCGTTCAATAATTAATGGAATAGAACTTTTTGTTGATTCATATTCTTGAAAGAAAAAGTTTTATTTAGTTGCCATTAGCTGCATTAGGTTGTTTGATCGATTGTGCTCATTTTGTTTGATTGAAAATTCTTAACCTTCTCGTAGTTAGTATTCATTGAACGAAATGGTATTCTTTGGCATATAGCTTGCATCTAGGCAATTGTGAAAGACTACATACGGTAGGGCCTAAAATCGAAACTTAACTAAAGATCAACCATAAAATAAACCGGATCAACTTAAAAACGCATTGGAACATAATGCTCACATTGTAGAGGTCTAGGCTAGAGACGTGCTCCGATGTCGTTAAACCTAGTCACTCTTGTTTTCGCATTAAGGTTGGGTGATTCCTCCTTGTGTGATTCAATTGTGGTCTAGCACGGACTTGGGCTCCCACGTATCGTCGCGTATATATGGGGAGACTCCACTAGGTTTTCATCCTTGATCCATAGGAAGCTGTGTCTGCCGCCTTACAAGCCGTAATGCACCGAACACAGCATTTGGGAAGATTGACTGCAGTACAGAAAGTCCTTGGTTTTCATACGATTGCCAAGGTGTATAAGCAGGTTTACGGATTGTCTGGTAAACCCCTTTGCCTAGTTCCTCCAGAGCAGTCACTTTTTGATCCTTTTCGGACTCTGTAAAAGAAAAGTCTCTATAGATCATTTGTCACTTCGGGCTCTCAAAACATTTGAAGGCGACTAGAGTCACCTTTTGTCCTTTTCTCGACTCTTAAAACATGAAAAGGTCAAGTTGTGTCCTGATGTCATAAAATTTATGCGGCTACGATAACATTTACCTTGGTAGATCTTGTGTGCATTTAGTTTGAGTAGGGTCTCTTATCATTAATTTGCTTAGGGTCTTTGTTTGATCATCCTAGCAAATCCATCAACTCCGTCTCCTGTCCCAAGTGACCAAGGGTCTCCATCTTCTGTTTCCCCTGAGACACCGGTTTGTGACGCTCTTCCCATTGTTCCGAGCATCCAACTGTTGAATTCTCGAGCTCCAGAGGACGAATTCTATGAATTTTCTTGGAACCCTATTTGGGAGCCCTCTGAAGAGGATTTTCCCGCCACTCCTGTCGGTGTCCCATCTCCGATGGCTTCTTCTGATATGGGCGACACATCTCCTGTGTCGAGTGGGCCGTCCATCATGTCGAGTATTGATACTCCCATTTCGACTACATCCCCATTAATCTCTACGCCCCTACACTGTTACACCTTTGGGTATCACGATGCCGGCGCGCTATAGATCTTTGAGGGATGCTATGAACTCTGCAGCTTCCTCTTCTGTGTGGGATCAAAACATCATCCCTACCACTGGACCGTTTGTTTCCCAAGTTCACCATACTACTGTTATAGCAGTTCCAACCAATCCGACCGTTTGTGTCGCATCGTCAACTCCAGTTGTTAATGCCTTTACAGCATCATCCGCTGTCACTTCTGTTGCAGGCCCATCTCGAGGTCCAACACAAAGTGGTCAATCGACACATACTG
>APFE031759126.1:77335-98563 GCA_000404065.3 Pinus taeda | reverse complement strand
GTCTTGGAAATATGGGATCTTTGTATCAGCAAAGCAGAGCATATTTGGCATTTGAATTTGCCAATCATGAAATATGAAACCTATTGGTATAGGTATCCAACACTAGGTATTTAGATGTTTCTATATTTTTTTAATTTTTCTATGCTTTTAAATGTTCCATATTTATTTGAAAATTTTTCAATCTCTTCTTCTTGTTCTTCTATAATAACATGCGATTCTTTTTGTAAGAATTTTCTTAACCTAAGTGAATATTATCAATAGAAACAATTGCACAAATAGGAAGTGTTCCTCCCTCTATAGTATACATAGGTTTTTCCACTTTAGCATTGGGTTTTCCACTGGTTGGGTTGGTAATTATGTAGCTGTAGGTTGAGGTTGGTTAGAAGGCAATTAGAGTTTTTTAGGTTGGGCTATTTATGGTACCAAAAAATGTTGTTAGACATAGGGATTTTGAGGTCATTGGAACTACTAAAAAGGAGGTTGTTGTTAGTATGATTTTTGAGGATATAACAACTGTTGATAAGGTTGCTAGCAATTATACGAAGGTTTGTTAGCATAATCCTATCCTTGCCAACGTTGTTGATGAGGTTGGTTGGAGATTATTGAGGAGGCCAAACCTACCATGGCATAGGAGCAATATATGTATTTTGTACAGGATATTGATATTGAGGAAATTGTGAAGTTGGGTCTTGAGACATACCTCTAGGTCAATGTCACCAAGGCCTTCTTGGTGGTGCAACATAATAGAGTGAATCTGCTACTTCACTTTCTTCCATGTAGGTTGTCTTCATCCCTGATATGGTTTGTCAATTCTTCGTGGAGTGTTCTTTTTTGTAGAAATTCCACAAACTTCAATACTATGCAAAGGACATTCACGTAAAGGATGTTTCTTCCTACATTTAGGGAAAAATATAGACAACACTTCATTCTATTCTTCTTTCCTCTTTTTAGCTTTTAGTGTATCAATTTGAGAGCCAAGATTATTTGAGAGGTCAATTTTATTTTTTTCTAAAATATTTCCAAGTTTTGCCCTTATAACTCCTCTCATGACTGACATAGTCACATTTGAGAAGGAATCTCACTGTCCCTTACATGATTTGGCTCTTCCTTTAGACTATTTAGTACACAATTCAATTATTTGATCAGATAGTAATTTATAAATATCACATGCCCCCATAAGATTAAGGGCATCTATATATTCATCCTAGATTCTTTTTAAGAAGTTTTCTTGGGAAAATTCAAGACTTAGATTACTATGTTTTTACTTTTGTAGATTATATTTCAATCTCTCTAGGTAATCTTCCAAATTTTCATCTTTCTATTGACTCATCTTAAAAATATCTTCTTTGGAGTTTCAGGATTGACAATAATGTTAATAATTTCTCAGGAATGTTTTTCTCGTATCATGCTAACATGATATGGTTGATTTTCCTAATCCCATAAACCGTTTTAATGCAAAACCTTTTAAAGTAGCAAGGAATAAACCAAGTTTTTGAGAATCACATGTATATTCATACGTATGACATAAAATATCAATTTCAAACAAGAAAGCGTCAGGGTCTTTGGTAGGCATACCATAGAAGATTGGAAGAATAGAAGGAGGAATGTTTTTCATTTTTACCTCAGTTTCCAAGACTGTAGGTGGGTCTAAAATAACAAATAAAAAAGTATTTTCATCTTCTTCAACCCTAACTCTTCTTTCTCCTATATTTGATCCTCTATCATCATGGTCTACCTTAACTTTTCTCTCCCTATTTCCTTCAATTCTTGCCCATTCTTCTCTTCTTCTTTCCGCTTTAAGTGCTTCTCATTCATCTTCATTTCTTTATTGTTCTTCTCTTTCATTACATTCTAATTCTCTATCTGTATTTTCCATTTTTCCTTCAAACAAATTTGTTAATTCTTAAGTCCAATCAAAATCACCTTCTAATAGTTTACGAGTCAATTCAGGGTGTTTTTCTTTATATGGTCATGGTTCTTCAAAGACTAGTTGAGAGATTGGTTCACTAAATTTATTTTTTTCTTCTTTATAGATTCCTATCTTTTCAAGAACTGGCTGTGGGACTACTTATCTTGAATTTTCTACTTAAGGGGTTCCTTGTTGTATTTGGTTTTTCTTAGTTTGATGTGCCAATAACATCGTCTTTCATCAACTATTAATCTCTCTCCTTCATATTGTTCTTGCTCTATTTTCTCAATGGTTATTCTTCCAACAGTTGGTGTGATATTTTATTCTAACTCTTTTTCAATTTTATATGTTCCTAGTACTGTTGGAATAAGGAATTACGGCGGGGGGGGGGGGGGGGTGAATTAGTAATAGTGAGGTTCTTAATTATTTTTTTGAATATGCTTATAGTCCTTTTTTATATTATGTTTCTTATGAGAGAATTCATTCATAAATAAAGTGAGAAACAAGTTTAATCATTCATGTTCATACAACCAATCACATGTTCAACGCACACATTTGACACCGGTGTTTTCACATGGAAACCTAGAGGGAAAAAACCACCAAATTTTTGTTTGTTTATGATGTAAATTAAGCACCTACTTAATTACATCAGTTTTTTTGTGAGCACCCACTCACAGGAGGCACCGAACCCCTTAGGTTAGCAAGCACTAACTTTCCAAGAGGCATCAACCTCTTCTAAATGCAGGCACCAACCTGCTCTTGCCACTGTCCTACTAATTTCATACAATTTTCAAACTGAAAATAGAGGCATATACAATTATATTTAAAATACCAATCAGATTGGTTGCAGAAACAACTTCTACCCATGGTCCACTGCTGTTCGACAGACTCCCTTTGTTACATGCAACTGCTCTATGCCCGCTTCTCACAATAACTTCTCCTCAACACTCTGCCTTCTCTCACACAAGTTCTCTACTGCACACACTTCAGCTCAGGTCTCGCTGTTCTTCACACAACAATCACTCTACACTTGCTGCTTGTCTCACGTCACTCTCTTTGCTCTCGTTGCTTAGACCTCTCTATCTCCACACACAACTTTCACTTCTCCGCACTTCAATAATATGCTCTACTCCCCACCTTGCTCGATGGCAATTGATGGTTTTGATCCTCTGATGCACACTTCCAAAGCTGTCTCTGTTTCCTGTGTCCATACTGCCAAAGTGTACTTCAACATGGATATTCTTGCTGCTATTACATATACTGGTTGATCTATATCATGGAATTAAACACAAAAATGAGCTTTTGAGTTCTCCACTTACTCCCTGTGTAAACCTCTATACTGAGAGTTTAACCTCAAGCGGCTTGCACACTCTATCGTGACTCCCATGCTTATTTATTGCTCCATAGAGATTGACAACACTCAGGAATGACCATTCTATTCCTCTTTTAAATCAACCAGATGTGCACGCGAAGAAGCTGACCGCTTTCTCCATTCCTTCAGTTCTTCTCTGTTAAATGTTGTCCTTGTTGCCTTGTCTTAGCGCCTTCTACAGATCTACCTAAATTTATAAACCAACTCTGCTGAACTACATTTATTCTTCAACTACCAACCCATCAATCTATTTAACTCACTGTACTTGTTTCATCAGAGCCCCCTCATACTGTAACTTAAACAAACAAAATGTTGCGATATCCCAATATCCTTAACTCCCTTGGCACTTAACTCCTCAAGCGTTTACCTTCTCATAGGACCGAGCCTTTAATCGATGACTTAGCGTTATATCGAAGCCCTGTCATATCGTAACTTAAAAAAACAAAATGTTACGATATTACACAGTCCCGATATCTTTAGTTCCCTTGGCACTTATCTCCCTAAGCATTTTCCTTCTCATAGGACCGAGCATATGGCTGATGGCTTAGCGTTATATTAGAGCCCCTTTGTATGATAAATTCAACAAAGTTTTGATTGCGTCATAACTCCCTCTGTTTAGCCCTTGGTCTCTTTGAGCTCCATATGACCAAGTAATATCAGAGCCCCCTTTATTGTAACTTCTCAACCATCATTTGCACATGAGTTACGATGTCCTCATCCTCTGATATGATGACGTCACTTCTACATGTGGCAACTCCTGAGAGGTGACATGTGTCACTTTGATTTGTCCCATTGGGCCACTGAAAATGCTAAAATAGGATGCCATGTGTCCGTTGTACTGTTTCATCATGTTGACGTCACTAGCCACTTCAGCTTCTCGGGCCTAATAACATGGCGCCATGTTTCCTACGAGAGGAGAGAGAAAGAGTCCCGATTAGCCTTGGTTTTTCAACAAGGTCCTTTCTTAATTCTCTTGGCATTCCTATGTGCGTTAAAAATATCAACTGCACTGGATATCGCAACTTATTAAAATACCAATGTTAAGGAGTTATGATATTCCGATATCCCAGTCTCCAATATCACCTGATTCGATATTCTAGTCTCTGATATTACCTACTATGATGCTTTGATATTCTAGTCTCTGGGGTTTCGATATCGAGACCCAATGAGCTTCGACCTCCAATATTTCGGCTTGCTTAGCACTTCAAGACCCTGAAATCGGAAGACCATAACTTTTGATCTAGGAGGCCATTTTATGACTTCCACACATCCTTAGAAAGCTCTTTCAGAGAACTTTGCAATGGAGAGGGTTTGATGTTGGATTTGAGCCCATATTATACCTCTAATATTGGTGCAAAATCTCTACCACTCTTTTCTCCTTGGCTCTTCTTCTTGTGCTTTGAATCTTTAACTCCCAACCACCATAGTCATAATTTTATGGCTTCTCTAGTAAGCCTGCTACTATGATGATTCTCTACATGAAGCATGCAACTACCATGGGATTCCTTTTGGACTCCCAATCATCATGCTGATCCTGGTTGACATCAATTCCAACATTATCACAACCACTAACCATCCAGATACTGTTAGTTGTCCAACAATATCCCCCTTTGACATTGATGGCAACACCATAAGCTCCCCCTGAAGCTAGGCAAGGTCTTTTCTGATTGAGCTCTCAATAACCTTCTCCCCCTTTGGAATCAATGGAAAATAAGACTTCTTGAATACTCCCCCTAAACCATTGCAACCTACTCTTCCATGGATCTCACATGCTGAGTAGCTGCCAATACATACCAAAATGAAGTCATTTGGAAGGAGGAGTCACAACTCCTATCTGCTGCCTGAGATATTAAAAGGGTTATCTTGCCAATGGCTTAGTAAAGATATATGAAAGTTTCTCTTTAGTGGCCATGTATTCAAGTCTGACAATATTGGCTGCAACTTATTCCCTCAATAAATGGAACTTGAGAGGAATATGCTTAGTCTTTGAATGCATGATTGGATTTTTGGAGATGCTAATGGTACTTGTATTATCACACATAATTGGAATATGATCAATCATATCTACCTAAATATATTTTAAAGTACACTTCATCCATAGAATCTATGTGCAACAGGTAGTAACAACAATATACTTTGCTTTAGCAGTTGATAAAGAAATGGAGGCTTGTTTCTTACTGACCCACGCCACCAATAATTTCACTAAGAAGAAAGATGCACCAGAGGTGATTTTCCTGTCATCAAGGCTGCCAACCCAATCTGCATCAGTGTATGCCTTCAACTTAAATTCTTTTCTCTTAGCATACCATATTCCATATTCTGTCGTTCCTTGAAGATATTTGAAAATCCTTTTGACAACAACAACATGAATTTCACGTGGGAAGGCCCGAAATATGGCCACAAGACCCACGACTTGCGTGATGTTTGGCCTTGAAGCTATAAGATAGAACAAGCTTCCTATCATGGATCTTTATTCAGTTTGATTTACCAATGGTGTCCCATCTTCTTTGCACAATTTTCAGCCTGTAGTCATAGGTGTGCCCTCACTAGCTTGCAATCTTCCAGACCAAACTTCTTTAGAGTTTACTTGAGATATTTGGATTGGGATATAAACACTTCTTGTGGAGACTGAGAGATTTGCAAACCAAAGAAGAAGGAAAACTATCCAATCATGGACATTTCAAACTATATCTAGATACATTTTGTGAATTGATGCCCCAATTTTTCCATATCACTGCCAAAGATATTATCATCCACATACACTACTACAATTAGTAGATGGTTGCTTTCAAACTTTATGTGTAAATTGTTGTCAATTGTTCCTTTCTTAAAGCATTGTTGCTGAAGATATTTATCCAGTCTTTCGTACCAAGATCTGGGAGCCTATTTCAGTCCATATAGAGCCTTTTTCAATTTGCATATGAACCCTTCATCTCTAGTGAGTATAAATCCTTCTGGCTACTCAATGTAAACTTCTTCTTCCAGATCTCCATTGAGAAATGCAGACTTCACATCCATCTGATATACCTTGATTATTTTTTGGTAGGTAAGAGTAAGAAAAATCCTGATTGATTCCAGTATTTCTACTGGTGCAAAGGTTTCCTCGAAGTCTAACCCTTCTATTTGGGCCCTTTGTAGACCAATCAAGCCTTGTTCCTGATTACTTGACCCTGCTCATTCAACCTTTTTTTGAAAACCCATTTGGTTCCAATAACATTTTTCTCTTTAAGCCTTGGAGCAAGCTCCTAAGGGTCATTCTTTTCAATCTGGTCAAGTTCTTTATTCATATATTTCACCCAAAACTTGTCCTCACTTGCTTGGCTGAGATTCTTGGGTTCAATCTGCGACAATAGAGCCAAACTTGCATAGCTTGTATTGCCAACAAGTTTCCTCCTGTTTTGAACACCATGTATTTGATCTCCAAGTATCTGGATTTTAGGATGTTCTTTCTGTACATACATGGAAGGTGTCTTTGGCCTTAGAGTTGTGCCTTCTTCCTCAACTTCACTATCTGAATTTGTTTCTTCATATCTGCGAACCTCATATTTGGATTTTCTTCATCATATGAGTTCATATTTATTTTAGAGGATTCATATTGTGAATCTATTTCATCTACTATTTCATCAATGAAATCCTCAATCTTCTTTGTCCACTTGTTGTAACACTTATATCCTTTACTTCAAGCACAATACCTGAGTAATATTCCCTCGTCATCATGAGAGACAAACTTTCTAGGATTATTATCATTCCTTTTGATAAAGCACTTGCTCCCAAACACCTTGAGGCGTTTAACTAATGCAAGTCTTCCCTTAGACAACTCATAGGGATTTTTATTACTATTATTCGTGAGTTGAGTTCTATTAGATAGATACACTGCTTCCTATGCTGCTTCTACCCAGAAGATGTGAGATACATCTGCTTCATCCAACATTTCTCTAGCCATTTCCTGGATTGTTCAGTTCTTTCTCTCCACTACTCCATTTTGCAGTGGAGTTATAGCCACTGAGTACTGCCTCCTGATGTCGTGCTCTTCACAGAATTATTCAAATTCTCTTGAAGTGTACTCTCATCCTCTGTCTGAACTTAAGCATTTTATCTTTAAGTCTTTCTCAATTTCTACTTGAGCTTTAAATTTCTTAAAATGCTTAAATGCCTCTGAATTTTCTTTTAAGAGCACAATCTAAGTGGCCCTGGTAAAATCATCAATGTGTAGCATGAAATACCTTTCTCCTTTTGGGTTTTTTGATCTAGTTGGGAAAAAAGTATTTGTGTGAATGAACTCCAGTGGTCTGGATGAAGAGAACTCTTTTGACTTGAAATGAGTCCTAGTCTACTTGCCAAATTGACATGACTTGCAGATTGAGTTATCGGGCCTTGACAGTCTTGGTAATCCTCTCATGGCTCCCATATTTCTAACCTTTATCAAACTGTCAAAAATCATATGCCCAAGACTCTTGTGCCATAACCATGCTTCATTCGTTTTGCTTAAATAACAATTAACCCTGGAATCATCAAACACCTATACATTACTGTGGGTTCTGATTACGTTTCCCATCAACTATCCATTTTTCATGTTGCTGATCTCACAATATTTGGATTGAAAGGTCACATCATAACCATTATCACACATTTGGCTAACACCAAGCAGATTGTGCTTGAGACCTTCCACATACAACACATTTTGTGATTTTGTCTTTTGATCAAGACTGACTATGCCTTTACCCTTGATTCTTGCCGGAGCAATGTTTCCAAAGATGACATTGTTTCCTCTGTCCTTTTTTTAGTGACATAAATTTGCTTTTATCTCCAGTCATATTCTTGGAACAACCACTATCCACATACCATCTATTCTCTTGCTTATGGGATGATAGAGCAAGTCCACACTACATTCTCTTCTTGGTCTTTCATTTCCAGCTCCCCTTATCTTTTTGGATAGCTGACTCTCTAATATTTTGGGACTTAGATAGGTATAGAAACCTGCTTCTACAATCACTTGCTCTGTGCCCAAAATTATTACATCTGAAGCATTCTACTTCGCTTAATAAGGGAGAGAAGGCATTCCAATCTCTAAGAGAAGAGTTTTGAGATTTAAAATTGTGATATTTATTATATCTAGGATTTTTATCTCCTTCAACTTTGATCCTTATACAATCTACAACTTTGTATCCAAAGATAATGACACCTATAACAATGACCATAAAATAAATATGCATGCGTATTGTTGGAAGTCTTATGATATTGTGCATGAAGGTACCTTGGTCGTCTCGCTGATTGATTCATTCTTCATTGATGATCTCCTCTTTTCCTTGCTGCTCTTTTGTCTACATTAATTATTTCTTGTTGCTCCCTTGCATAGATCTATGGTTCTTCGAATCCTGTGGACCTGAATTTTATCTTCTCCATAGAAGATTCTTGTGTCTTTGAGTATCCCAAACTTGTTTTGATTCCCGAGGGACTTTGGCTATTTAGAATATGATCTAGTTTCTTTATGCCTTCTACAAATCTTTCATTTATATCCTTCTTGGTCTTGATTCCCTCAAGATCTGTGCTTAGAGAGAACCTCTGCTTCAAGACTCTGACAATTCTCTTCTCATTCATGGATCAAGTCTTGAAGAACCTCTTCCTTTCATTTAACTTCTTCCAATTTAAGTTTCAAAGACAAAATATCATCTTTGCATTCCTTTGAGATCGTTTCCTTCGTTAACTTGAGCAACTCCTATTTTAATTGCTTGTTTTCTTCTTCTAGTTTCTCACATGTTCCTTGTTTTTCTTATAGTAGAAGGACTAAACTATCTTTTCTTTTGATAGCTTCTTCAAGTTTTTCTTTTTGATAAGAAAATTCCTCATTATCAAAGTTATACATACCTTCTTTAGCACGTCGTAGCTATTCCTTCAATTGCTTATTCTTTTTCCTTGCTTTCTTTAACTCATCAAGAGCACTGATGAGTTCCTCTTCAAGGTCCACTATTCCTCTTCTTCTTCCTCTTCAAAGTCCATAATACTTTGTTTGTTGGATTCTATTCCAAAATCCATAAGTAAATACTTATCTGAATCATCCTCCGAGGAGTTTTCATTGTCCGACTCTAGTGCTGAGCTATCCTCTTTGGAGTAGAATCCCTTTTTCTTATAGAACCTTTTCTTCTGATGTTTCTGAGACTTGTTTCCAAATCTCTGACCATCTTCCTTTTCAGCCTTTTCTTTGTAAGGGGATTTGGACGAAAAATTTCCAACTCTTCCACAGTCAAAAAATTTAAAGGGAAACTTCCCTTTATATTTTCCTGAGCCATGCTTTAGTTTCCTGGCTAATTGAGCCAACTCCTGATTATATTCACAATTGGAGCACTCTTGATGATCTTTGTGCTCCTTGGCCTTTTTGGATACTTTGAATGCTACTTCCTTAGGCTCATAATTCTCTCTTCCTACTCTCATCTCATAAGTTGTGAGAGTACCATGCAACTGGTCCATCTTAAGATGCTTTAAATTAGCGATTTCTTCTATAGATGAGACTTTGGCATTAAATCTCATGGGCAGAGATCTTAAGATTTTATAAACAATCATCTCCTCCTTGACCTCTTCACCGAGTCCTCTAATCATATTAGTTACTTCATCGACTCTGAGGAAGTATTCTGTTATGCTTTCATCTTCATTCATTCTCAAGCTCTCAAACCTCATTATGAAGGTCTGAAGTTTCACCTACTTGACTTTGTCATCTCCTTCATGACTTTGATTAAGATTTACCCACACTTCCTTAACAGACTTACATTGCATGAAATTTACAAGTTTTGATTGACTAAGACCAAAGAGAATGGTATTATTGGCTTTCGCATTATTTCCATATAAATTTTTACCATCTACATCAGTGGGAGGAATATCAGGGATATTGTATTCTACTAGCACTAAAATCCAAACATTTACTCCCAGGGACATTAGATACACTTCCATCCTTACTTTCCAAAAGACATAATTTGTCCCATCAAATACTGGTATTCTACTTGAGTAAGCCTCTTGACTCTCTTGCCTAGACATAATTCCTGATAGATCTTCCTTCCAATGGTCAGACTGTTCCTGAAGAAACTTGAATTTGATACCAATTGTTGGAATAAGGAATTACAGAGACGGGGGGGGGGAGGTGAATCAATAATAGTGAGATTCTTAATTCTTTTTCTGAATATGCTTATAGTCCCTTTTTATAATATGTTTCTTATGAGAGCATTCATTCATAAATAAAGTGAGCAACAAGTTTAAGCATACATGTTCATACAACCAATCACATGAGAAACCCATAAATTTGACACCGATGTTTTCACACGGAAACCCAGAGGGAAAAAACCACCAAATTGTTGTTTGTTTATGATGTAAATTAAGCACCTACTTAATTATATTAGTTTGTTTGTGAGCACTAAATCATAGGAGGCATCGACCCCCTTAGGTTAGCAAGCACAAACTTTCCAAGAGGTACCAACCTCTTCTGAATGTAGGCACTAGCCTGCTCTTGCCATTGTCCTACTATGGCATACAATTTTCAAACTAAAAACAAAGGCATATACAATTACAAGTAAAATACCAATTAGGTTGGTTACATAAACAACTTCTGCCCACCATCCATTGCTATTCCACAAACTCCCTTTGTTACATATAGCTGCTCTATGCCCGCTACTCACAGTAACATATCCTCAACACTCTACCTTCTCTCGCACCATCTCTTTGCTGCACCCGCTTCAGCTCAACTCTCATTGTTCTTCACACAACAATCACTTTGCACTCGATGCTTGTCTCACAACACTCTCTTTGCTGTTGGTGCTTATACTTCTCTATCTCCTCACATAGCTCTCACTCCTCAACACTTTAACAATATTCTTTACTCCCCACCTTGATCGATGGAAATCGATGGTTTTGATCCTCTGATGCACACTACCCAAAGCTGTCTCTGCTGCCTATATCCATGCTGCCCAAGTGTACTTTGGCATGTCTTTTCCTATTGCTATTGTGTCTACTAGTTGATCTTTGTCGTGGCATTAAACACATAAACGAGCTTTCGATTTCTCCACTTACTCCCTGCGTAAACCTCCATACTGAGAGTTTAATCTCAGGTGTCGTGCACACTCTATCATGACTCCCATGCTTATTTATTGCTCCACAGAGCTTGACAACACTTAGGAATGGCCACTATGTTCCTCTTTTAACTCAACCAAACGTGCATGCGAAGCAACCAATAACTTTCTCCATTGCTCTAGTTCTTCTCTATTAAATGTTGTCTTCGTTTCCTTGTGTCAACACCTTTTGTATATCTAGCTAACTTCACAAACCAAATATACCAAACTGCATTTATTATTCAGCTGCTGACCCATCCATCCATTTAACTCATTGTACTTGTTTCATCGGAGCCCTATAATATTGTAACTTAAACAAATAAAATTTTACGATATTCTAATATCCTTAGCTCCCTGAGAATTTACCTTCTCATATGACCGAGCTTATGACCGATGAATTAGCATTATATCAGAGCCCTATCATAACGTAACTTACGCAAACAAAATGTTACGATATTACACAACCTTGATATCCTTAGCTCCCCGAGCGTTTTCCTTCTCATAGGACCGAGCCCGTGGTCGACAACTTAGCGTTATATCAGAGCCCCTTTGTATTGTAACTTCAAAAAAGTTTTGATTGCGTATTAGCTCCCTTTGTTCAACCCTTGGTCCCTTCGAGCTCCATATGACCATGTTTAAGGTAATATCAGAGCCCCCTTTATTTTAACTTCTCAACCATCATATGCATATGAGTAATGAGATCCTCATCCTCCGATATTCCGATCTCTGATATGCTGACGTCACTTCCACATGTGGCAACTCCTAAGAGGTGACATGTGTCACTTTGATTTGTCCCATTGGGACATTGAAAATGCTAAAATAGGATGCCACGTGTCCACCGTACTATTACGTCATGTTGATATCACTAGCCACTTCAGTTTCTCAGGCCTAATGGCATGTTGCCATGTGTCCTACGAGAGGAGAGAGAAAGAGTCCCGATTAGCCTTGGTTTTGCAACTGAAGGTCCTTTATTAATTCTCTTGGCATTCCTCGACGCTTTAACAGCTGCACTGGATATTGTAACTTCTTAAAATACCGATGTTAAGAAGTTCTAGTATTTCGATATCTCAGTCTCCTACATCACCTGCTCCAATGATACGATATTCTAGTCTCCAATATTACCTGCTTCGATGCTCTGACTTGTCCTGCTCCGATGCTCCGATATTCTAATCTATGGGGTTCTAATATCGGGACTCGATGAGCTCTGACCTCCGACATTTATGCTTTCTTAAAACTTCAAGACCCTGACATCGGAAGACCATAACTTTTGATTTGGGAGGCCATTTTCAGACTTACACACATCGTTGGAAATCTCTTTCAAAGCAATTTCCAATGGAGATGGTCCAATGTAGGCTTTGAGCCCATATTATACCTCTACGATGGCTGTAAAATCTCTGCAACCCTTTTGCTCCTTGACTCTTCTTCCTGTGCCTCGAATCTTGAACTCCCAACCACCATAATCATAATTTTATGGCTTCTCCAGTAAGCCTACTATGATGATTCTCTACATGAAGCCTACAACTACCATAGGATTCCTTTTGGAATCCCATTCATCATGATAATCTTGGCTGACATCAATGCCAACATTATCACAACCACTAGCCATTTAGATACTGCTAGTTGTCCAACAAGTACAACTGAGGGTTGATTAGTAGTGGGGGGTTTTTCTCTATATACCTACCTCTTTGATCTCTATGTCTATGCATAAATAAACATAATTAAAACTAAATCTAATTTAAGCAGAAAAATATAAAGATGAATTGGGATTGCAAAGAATCAATGAAAGTGAATGCATGAATTCTTACCTCTCGTCTCACTACCTTCACTCATCCATGCCTTAAATGTTTATATTATGAAATGCATAATTTTTTAAGAAAATTATAAATCTAGCTCAAACTCAAATTGCGTTTCCTTGGCAACAATTCCAAAAATGTCAGCTCGACCTAGAGCATATATTAGGACATGGAATTTATATCAATTCAAGTAATTGTATACTTGAAAACACACTAAAATATGTAAATATTTTAGCCTAGATTGATTGTCACTTATGAAAATGAAATGCTAGATTATGACTAAGTACTATGGCTAAATGCTAGTTAATTGTTTAGATTTAGAATCCTAGATTTACAAGAATCAAAGGAACAAGCTTAGGAAGCATGAGGAAAAACTTTAAAATCAATCCAATTCAATCATTCTTCTATGAAAATGAAACAAAAATATACCCAAAACTAATTAACTGACTAGGCATGCATTGGTGTCCTAGATGTTGCAATCTTTCTTGGTTTCCCAAGGTTATAATGGTTGATCCCCAATCTTGTACACTGTCATGTATTATTGATTTTTAGAATATCAAGCACACTTAAATAAAATACTTTGAAAGGGAAATTGATTAGAAATGAAAATAATGACATAATAAGTCCAATCCGAGGGACTTTCATGGACGAAGGCCTTTCCACATTGGGTGGTCACTCTTAGTCTTCTACAACATCCAACAATAGGCTCATCTTTCCATTCAATCTTTAATCTATGAAAGCATGATATGATATGCAAAAGCATGAAAAACTTAGATGTCAGAAGGTAATGCCAGTTTGATGAATCAAGCATGCATTAGGGAATTTTCTCTTTAGAAATAAGAAGAGAGGGTCACTCCTTATCTTTTACTGAGTGCAACAATAAGATGATCTCATGCACATCACTTCTCCTATGATATTTTTTCTTATGAAAAATGAAACATATGGACAACAAATAAAATAAGTATGTATAGTAATCCAAATTAACATGGACAACAAATTGTATTAATATAATCGACCAATAAAACAAGCTTGGACATTCAACTTAAAACAATAGTTATGGACAATTTTAAGCATATAAAGGGAGAAGAATGAGTATGTAAAATATGGCTTGAGAAAGTACATGAAAATAAATATATGCCAATATTAAAATAATAAGGAAATATATACCAAAACACACTTGATGTACGAGAAGATAACTAAGTGCACAAGTTCACTGTGGGGGCCCTCCACCTTCAAGCAAGCACACCTATTAGAAGACTATCAACTAAAACAATTCAAAAAGATTCATTAATTGGAGAAAAAGACATAAGTAGATCTACATTATAGTTCTTAGAAGTATGACATTGAAACTCTCCAAACAAAGCTACAATAAATATATAATTGTGTTAAGTCTTCACACAGGTGGTGCATTTATACGAATTCTTAAAACTAAAAAGGCTATGATTTCTCAGGCCATAAAGTAAAATAATATTTTTAGAATCTATTTGTGTTTAATTCCACCCTTCCAATCACTTGAAATATGATCTAATCCCTAAAAGAACTAAAACAAATTTGATTTTAGCTCAAAATAATGGATTTTCCTCAAAATTGGCTGCATTGACTCGACTTGTATGGGTTGATTCTCAAGAAGAGAATAGATGTTGTTCATGTTTACGTCCCAAGGTAAAAAACCTACGTATTTGATTTTTCCTAGTTTTCCTACATATATTCAAATGAATGAGCATTTGAGTTAAATTTCCTGGCCATATTTTCTTTAATGCTCAGTTTTTTTATTATAAAAAATTCATAATTTAGAAGACGATGGCTTTGGATACTTTTTTCATGAATTTTGGTGTAAAATAAAGAAAAAATTGGACAAAATGAAGTATAAGGTGGGTATATTAAGCCAAAGCCAGGGTTTAGGCCAAGCAAAAATAACCATAAAAAATCACCCAACTGGTAGGTTAAAGGAGACCATTCAACATGAGGCGCGTCTCCTTGAGCCTAAATCCTTAGATAGAATTTCAATGTGATAAAGACAATTTATCAAGGTAAAAACATGACTACCAAAATGGTAACTGAAACCTACATGGACTGCAACTTTCCCACTTCTAATCTTACTCAACCTACAAGGTTGACACCTCATTAGTTGGATGGAAGAAGAATAAAGGGACTATGTTTCATCAGTGACAATAGGTACAACAAGGGGCATACGTGTGGTAAGAATGAATTATTCTACATGGGTTGCGAAGAGGAGGAAGAAGAAGAGCTAGAACATTCTCCAGATCTAGAACTCATAATTTTTAGGTTGATCTATTGTGGAAGTATTCATAATTTTGTTAACAGTAAATTAGCCAAACATCTCAATTACTATATATATCCACAATAAGAGCTTCAAGTAATGTAGTTTTCCATGGAAAATCTCGTAAGTATATGCAAGGGATGACTTCCCATACTCATGGATGGAATCCAAGCTTGTGAGTAAATGCAACAGATGCCTTCCGATACTCATGGATGGAATCCATGGTAAAATTGTTGGTGTAGGCCATTGCCCCTCACCTGGGGATATTTGAACTAAGCACCTACTAAAATAGAACTAGCTTATTCCCAAAAGACAATTGTAACAATTGGTTGAGCTAACCTCATGGGCTATTTCACAAGTAGGATTTGAATATGGGTGGAAAGGATAACAAATTCTTCACTTAACCACCCAATCTATACCCAATTCATGGTTTCAAGTAATGAATGTAGATGGAGGCCCCATAAAATGTTTAGGAGAGTGCCATGGTATCAACCACACTAAGGAGGGGATGACTAGGAGGGGGAGGCGGGGTAATGGCATGTGTAGGCAAGAAGTAATTGGGGAGAATTCAAGGTGAGGGAAATTTTGGGAATCTAACCCCACCTCCCAACTCCCCCATCCCCACCAACCCACCACACAAACTCTTTTTTCTGTAGTTCCATATTTATTTAGTTATAACTTCTTTTTCTAGATTTGTTTTAAGTTTTTTTTTTACAATTTATTAACTAAATTTTGTTTTTAAAATTTCTTTAAATGTTTTCTTTTAATAATAATTTTCTTCTCCCTTAAAAAAGTTTGTCTTTAAACATAAAAATAAAAATAAAAATTAAACTTACTTTAAATGCCCTTTTTAAATTTTTTTTTGTTTTTAAATTTGGGTTTCCTTTTTGTTTGTTTGTTTTTTTCCCTTTTTTTTTCTAAATTATTATATAAAATCATTTTTTTCTTTTTCTTTTTTAAAGAATGTTAATTTTTATATTTGTTTTTCATTTTTTGAGGAGTAAAATACCTTTTTCCTTAGTTATGCAATTTTAATCTTTAACATCATGTGCAATATGCAAGGTTGCTACTTAGTACTTGTCTTTTATGTAAACAATGATAAAACAAAGTTTAACTTATAATTAAAACAAGAGCCTCCCAATGGGGGTGCAAAAATGTTAAATTGTCGGCCCTCAGGGTTATCCCCCTCCACCACGTGGCACACATGCTCATCTTAAAGAGAAGTTCAATCATCAAGTACACTTGCGGGAAGAAGGCTCTAGACGATGCTTCAATTATGATAAGAGGGAAGGTGGAATTCATTTCATGGTTGGAGTTTTGGCGATGAATTTTGGGAGGAGGGATCATTGCATAGACTATGACTGGGACCATGGGTGCTTGTCGGGGTTTTGGCTCTGCAGGCTTAGTGCAGTGGAAGCCCAGTCCGCAATAGTTTGGAATAAGTTTGGCTATTAGCCAAGTAGTTGGGACCTTGGAACAATCCTGTGCGACGAATTGGGTCTTGGCTCAGCCTCTAGCTGGAAGCTTCGACACCTTCACTCAATTCAAAATTGATGGTTTATAGTGGTCTTTTCCAATGGCGTTGAAAAGGTAAATCTATTTTAATGTTTCTTTGAGTCTAGGTGGTCTATATTTTGTCCTCCGAGCAATCTTTGGGAGTCCTGGGAAGGGGACTTTTTTGAATTCTGGATATTGAGTCTGCAAGTCTTAAAAGAGCATCATTGTGTTTCTGTTCTTAGTTACAGCTCTGGGTTTCACAAGTCTGACTCTTGTTGGTGCCCTAGTTCTGGTAGGCCTTCAGTGGCCACCGATGTTTGCTTCTTGACAAAGAGTTTGTTTGTTTCTCCCTTACGTGTTTTCAGTCACTTGAATTGTTGTTGTTACGGGGTCAGTGTTTCATGGGGTTTCTCTCATGTCTCTTTGGTTGTAGTTATTTTCACTTGTGGGTTGGTGGGCTACAAGGTCATGTTTGTTATAGCAAGTCATTGGGTTTTAGGGAAGTCCCTCTCATCCAGTCTCCGAACCTTCCCCGGTGTGGTTTGTGTCATCCTCAGGACTAGCATGTGTTATTTTACTTCTGGTGTTTGTTCTCACCTCTATTCTAGTAGGAGCTTTGAGGGGTGCTCAAAGACCCCAACGATCCGCTCTCCAGCTATGAAAGCAATGCCACGTCAAAGAGGGAGGCCTCGCCAAGGGGGTGGCCACCACTTCAATGCAGGTCACCCAACTCATAGTCACATCTCCTCTTATGGAGCCTCTACAAGCTTGGAACGTGAGGGTGAAGTGGCCCACTCTTCAGATTGCTCTCCAGGCCGTATCGTGGCCTCGACTTTCATGGAATCCATAGCCAAGAAACTAAGAGATATCTAGGTCAATATGGACATCATCATGATCATATGTATGAAGACCACAATGAATTAGTTGCATATATGAATGATATACAATTTAGCCATAATGAGATATTGGAACAACTGGATAGCCTCCGATGGAGCCATCGCAGAACGAATGACCACCTTTGCAATCTAGAAGCCCGGGTGGAACATATTGATTTCCATATGCATGAATGTGTTGGTTATTTTGCAGCCCCCGTGTAATCCCTTCCCATCCCCCTCCTTGATATGATGTTGTTAGTTTTTGTGATCTTTTTGTCTCCCTTAAGCACTGTCTAGCTTCTAAGCCTGGCGGAAATAAAGCATGTAAAGGCTTATCTATGGTATCCTCCGGTCCCTAATTCCAACAACTCTAGTCGGGATGAGGAAAAGGGGGTTGTTGAGACATATTTTGTAATCCTTGTTTTGATGAAAATCTAATGAAAGAAATTTGTCTGACAAAAAATAATAATTAAAACAAGGGCTACACAGTGGCTAGTACTCGCCGCTTAGCTTAAATATAGCTTAATTAAACTAAAAAATAATAAAGACACATATTTCATCACAAAAATAAAACAACTAGTAAAATATTATATTGTTGAAAGACAAGGGACTTCTGAATTTGATTTTGATCTCTGCAACAACAATGGCTCTTCGCCTTAACCACATCTGCAAAACATTCGATGACCCCATAAGTTAGAAACCTGGATCCGCACGACTAGCACTAGCCATCTTCGCGCTGCCGAGAGCAAGGGTTTCATGTTATTTGCTGCAGATAAGGTTCAAAAGCAGAACGAAGGTTCGTATCCGGCTGGATCTGTTACAGGTGGCAAATATAGTTGATAAACCCCCGATTGGCTCAAATGGGTCGGCTATGCTTTTGAAATGCACATGGATTGGACACTGGACAGTTTCCTCTATGTACGCCATCCTTTTGGACATAGAGAAGCCGCCACAGATAACAGAGTCGGGTGAATCTGAGGTGAGGTCAATATTTTGGCCCCAACTCGACCCAGAAAATGAATATGTGGCAGAAGATCGATCCTTATACGGAGCAGTTCATAGATCTACTGCCAGGTTAGAACCTGGAGCTTACCAGCCAGCTGACTACAAGTGCAAGGGCACGAGATTGGACATCTCGCCAAAAGAGGACGAGTGTGTTAGGACACGGGATGCGCGGCTTGCCCACCAACAGCCTCTGTCTGGTCATGAATTGTAACATACAACACATATATGGGGGCATGGAACAACCGAGATACCCCTTTGGACTGAGCTTCAGGTCAATGGCGCTGAAGAAGAACAGATCGGAAAATAGCATGCAGGTAAAAACCTTAGATCCATCACTGACCAAATGGTTTTAACACCTAATAAACAAATCTATCTACACCAAGCTCGGATCTGGATGCCTGATAACAAAAAGGCTCACAGATCTGGACCACAGCCTCAGATCATAGATCAGAACAAGCAACAGAAAGATCCGATGATTATGACGGATCAACAAAACATCCAAACAACACATACATCGAATATGATCGAAGAAAGAAAAAGTTCTCTCTTTATTAGATCCATGGGAGGGAACACAATATGCATCAAGATAGGGAAATGGGAGGCGACAAAAACTCTCAAACAGAGGATACAAGAAAAGACTGGAATCCCACCATGCAAACAACTCCTCCTCTACACAGGGAAAGTACTGCAGGAGGAGTGCAAGCTAATGTAATACGGTATAGGAAATGGCTCAACCATCTGTCTTAGCACAAGACTCCGAGGAGGCTGTTCTGGCTTAAGTTCAAACGGACCTGCTTCGTTCAAAGATGCAGTAAAAAGGGAAGATGGAACCACAAAAGAAACCAGAACAACAAGCTACAACACCAGGGGCCTACATTGTTGAGCAGACAACACATAACCCTACATTAACAATCGCCATACCAGAGGTAAATGAAATACATGCTGATTATCTAACTAAAGCAATGATATGCAGGTTCAACGGTTTTTGGCCCAAACCGGAAGCCCTTCGTCAATGGATTTACTCCATATGGACAGAAAACTGTGATATCCATCTCTGCTCAAAGGGATTCTTTATTGTCAAATTTGACACCATAAAGGACAAGGAATATGCATTGAATGAGGGACCATGGTTTTGGGGAAATGCAGGCCTTTTTATGAAATCTTGGTTCCCGGATTTCGATCCAAACAGCATGGTGGTCTCCAAAATTCCAGTGTGGGTAAAATTATTTAACTTACCTATACACTTTTGGCATTACAAAGTATTGGAAGGAATCGGCAACGCCTTGGGGACATTTTTAAAAGTAGACAATGAGCGCCTATCCAAAGATATCTACACTTTTGCCAGGATCTCTGTGGAGGTTGATCTCAGTCAAGGCCTACCAGATCACATTCTCTTACTCCATAATGGAAAGCAATGGGCACAACCACTTGATTATGAAAACACTGCCTTTCACTGCCGCATATGTCGACAAACTAGTCATCTTCAGAGTGCATGCCCACAAAACAAAAAAGACAGGAAAATAAGACAACCACCAAAGCCGAAAGGATGGAAATTTTCAGCCACATGGGTAGAGGATATAGAAGAGGAAAATAATGCAGAAACCACCAGTATACTTTAAGAATCCGAAGATGGAAGGATTAATCCAGAAATCAGCAAAGAAAGATATCCACACCACTTACAGAATAATGAAAATTTGATTGAAGATGCAACAGATCCAAATGCAAGCAACCCACAGCAGCAATATGAGACTCCCGGACAGGAAATTGGTGGCAGCAAGCGAGCATACTCTACAACAAGCTCAGATTCTGAAAAAGTCAAATGAAGCACAAATGACTATTGTAACAACCATGCCAAACAATGAAGGCTGGCGGAAAGTGGAAAAAAAGGAAGGTAGGAAAGTTTAGATAGTCAGTAAATTGATTATTAGATCCTGATCTTAGCATGACAAGTTTTTGTTACAGCAGATGCTATTACAACATCTATAACATGTAATTTTACTCAATATTGAATAAAATTATGATTTTTCCAGTGGAAAAAAAATTATATTGTTGAATGTCATCACCAAACTAAATTGGTTTATATGTGTGTGTGTGTGTGTGTGTTATTTTCTTATTAATATAAATATTTTTTATAAATTAAATTTATTAAAATATGTTTTTGATATAATAAGTCATCTTAATATGAAAATATGAAGAAAAAAGTGAAGTGAAAATGAAAATAATAGAAAAAAGAAAATAAAAATAAAAATCAGAGAGTTAAACAAAAAGGAAATAAAACTATTTTTTTTAGTAACTAATAGAAATGGAAGCTACTAAACAACACCTCAACCAATCAGCTTACAAATAAATAAATTTAAATAACAATAAAAAATAACAAAAATAGAATTCCCAATGTTCAACCATGGA
>APFE031759126.1:19551-76623 GCA_000404065.3 Pinus taeda | reverse complement strand
ATATATATATATATATATGTAGATATATTCAACAGAGTGAGTACTCATTTTATTTGTAAGGATTGGTTTTCATTGCCAATACCATTACATTCCCCAGTAACATTGACTATCTCAAAGTTTCAATACAACCACAAAATTGTTTTCTTACTACCTCAAGTTTTTTGGACTATTACATTGTACTCATAACATCCGAAATAGTTCAAACTTACAACATATTTCATAATTGATTAATTTTCCCAAAGGGGCTTGGTTCTAGATTACAAACATGTTTCACCTACTTGCCACAGCTTGGTTCATCTTCTTCCAACCTTTTTCCAATTGCAGCTTCCTATAGGCTCAAAACTGGATTCGAGAAGCTCCGGGCCTCTTCTTCCTCGAAGCTTTCCCTAGTGTTGTGGACCCTTGTCTTCAGTAGCATAAATTCAATTCCATGTCGATTAATCTCCTATAAATATGTGCACACATCCAATCTAACTTGTGGTCCACTATCTTTGCTATGTCATCCCTCTCCTTCTCCATGAATTCTAGACATCTATTCACTAGCTCATACATTCCCATCAAAATCCTGAAGAGTCTTTCGACCGACTTCTTCCAATGAGCCAGGTCGTTCACCAAGTCCTGTCCCTCAATGAATGCAAACTCCCAGACTCTTGGATGATCACTCAAGATCAATGCAAATATGACAGATCCAGAGGCACAACCACCAAGCTTATATAACAAGTCCATAACCCACCATTGAAGTCTCTCCCTAAAAATGGACATTAACTTTGGATTCAAGAGCCACCTTGAGATAAATTCTCATGCCATCCAGTTTTTCCTCTCCTGAATATGACACCACACATCTGCCGTAAGCCTGAGGCGCAAGTGTCCTCCCTCATCCTTCAACCATACAAGGTGGAATTCCACTTAGCCATTCTCATTTAATTTCCTTGGATTTAGGATCCTCTAGTTCAATCGAATCAAACATATATATATTTTCATTAATTATTCTTGCGATTACGAGACTGGGGTTGGATCCTCCTGTTGCCTTCAAATTCGATTATGCCCCGCTCCAACTGGGAGCCAAGTTGGCAAGTCTGTCTGCTTCAGAATTTAAATTTCGAAGAATATGCAAATAGGATATTTCTTCAAATTGTGAGGATAAAAGGGAAATATGACTCACGATTGGAGGAAGCCTTTTGTGATCTCTAGCTAATGCCATTGAGATTTTCCTTATCACCACCATTGAGTCTCCCAGGAATTTTTTTTTTTTTCATTTCCCTAGATACATCCGAACCTTTCCAGAAGGCCAAAAATTCGGCTTGATTATTTGTTGCAATTCCCAGCCCCCAAGCAAAACTATATTCTTTTTGTTCATTAGGGTTATAAATTACCCCTCTTACTTCAACCGCCCTTGTCTATAAAATATTTTGACTCTTAAATGAGTTATGTTTTTTTAGATATGTGGTACCGATAATCCGTTGTATTAACCCATAAGATTACAACAAAGCCTATTTACAAGTTAAGAGTCTCCATGGTAAAGTCAAGGTAAATCTCCATAGTTAAGAATCTTTTTACATATATATATGTTAGACTCATATATCAATTTCTTTTGTAATTCACAATATTAATAATGATTTAAAATAAAAATTATAATTTAGTTGATTTTAATGATTTTGTAATCTTTAACAATGTGAAATGTATCATGAAGTAAATGTTTTGATGTTTATCAATATTTAAGCTATATAATTGTATTACTTAAAAAAATGTTAACTATATTGAGAAAAAAATTATATTAACTACACTCTTTCACTAACTTCTTTTTTAATAATGTGGAAAACTTATCATAACTCAAAATATCATCATTAACATTTTTCTTTAAATATTTATAAAATATTATATGTAAAATAAATTTCAATAATTATATATAAAAGAAATTTAAAACTCCAATATTGTAATACTCTTCCACATGTTCCATTCGTGACTTTCTATATACTCTTAGCACAATGAGTGAGTCGAAAAGCTGCAAGGCCTCTTTGAATTTGCATTACCTTTGAAATGATGGGGCAGGTTCTTGTTGGATTATGCCCTCTATCACTTCATGTGGAAAAAAGTTACTTGGGTTATGCTCTCCCTCCATCATTTCATATGGCTAGCACAACCATAGTAGTAAATGTGGTTGATATATGTTGATAAACATATAATATAAACCAAATATTATAAACTTGAATAATAATATTAATATTAATACTACTAAACTTTAGTATTATTATTTATTTGTTTTTTACAAAGTCGGTTGCTGTATTAATATCTGAAAAAAAGAAGGGAGCTTGAACTCCTAAAGTACATTAAGTGCGGAGGATAGCCAGGATCGGTGGAGTTACAAACCGAGTTTTCTCTTTGATCCTGCTTGTTCTGACTTTGAGAAATTCTTGACTAATATAGACTCTTACATATTGAGACAACAAAAACTGACATTTACAGAAATCTAATCTATGTTAATATGGCTAATATGCCTCACTGTGGATTCCTTCGGCTTGTCATCTTCGTTGATTTGCTTGGCGCTTGAGGAGCTTGGGGCTGCGTTGTTGCGCTTGTCCATCATGTATCTCAGAATCTCTATTGACTCTTCTGCATGACTGCATCTATTAGATAGATGGTTGAATTGCTCATGAAGAGAAGAAACCCTGTGCAGGAAGAAATCGATTTCTGCTCAGTACTTGTCTTTGATGATGCGGTTCTGGTTGTTGATTTTTTCACCTAACATCCTCTGTTGAATGTTTAAAATTTTCTGTTGGGCTCTGATTTCTTCTAGTTCAGCTTTAAGGTCCGAGCAGTGCAAGCAATCCTCATTGCGAGCCATTGAAGAGGATAAGGGGGAGAAGTTAAGAAGGCGGAAGGAGGGATTAAGAGGGCGGAGTGAGGGGAGAAAAAGCAACCCGAGGATGAAAACAACAGCACGAGTAGCTGGATTCCGACGCACAGGAAAGAAATACCGAGAGGGGCCGCACAGAGTGGAAAGCAGGAAGAGGGACGATGGGAAATAGAGGAGGGAGGGGAAATATAAAGGGAGACAGGAGGGATGGGGACCATTCACGAAGAATGAGAGGGAATCCAGAGAATGGCGCGGGTAGTTCAGATGACTGTCCAGAAAATCCCAATAGTAGAGAGTGATAAGATAGAAACTATCGAGATTACTGAGTGTATGCGGAGTTTTGAAGAGATCATATCTTTGCCAAATCCTTATGCGAATAGTGATCTTGTTGTGAATTTGGAGAATCTAAATGCACTCCTTTCTGTCAGTACTATCCGGTTTGATGCAGGGTGGGATGATTCGGATCATGGCAAAGGCTGATGAATATCCTCACCATTACAACGCAAGCTGCCTGTTGTCCTTTCACAAGCCTTGTTGGCATGCCGGTTGGCTTGCTGATTGAGATTACGGAGAATGTGGTGATACTACAGGTTATCCATTGTTTGGTGCAAGAGTTGACATCTCCGAATGGCCTGCTGAAGAAGAACATTGGGCGACTCTTTCTGGTGAACCATAAGGTTAATGACAACCGAAGAATCTCCAAAGATCCTTGCCGTTCTTATTCCCAATCTGCTTAGCTGAGTTAGTCCTTAGTAAAGGGCTAACACTTCCGCCCTGTTATTCGATATTTTCCCTAAACCCCATTCATAGTATAGAATGCATTCCCCTTTATCATTAAGGATCAATCCCCCTGCTCCAGGGATTCCTGGGTTTGACTTAGATGCCCTGTCGAAGAAAAGACAATAGCTGTTGCTTTTTTGTAACTAGTGTACAAACTCCTCTTTTAGCCTGATTTTCCAAGAGTGAGCTCCTAGATTGCGTTGATCTTTCCCCATGTTGCCTTGCTGGGTGCTGTTATTTTTGTCCAGAATGTAGCTAATGAAACTTCTTTCTTCAACACTATACATTGCTGCATCTATGTTGCCTTGGATTTTGATAGAGATAGCCTCAAGGGCGAGGTTCTTGGCCTTATTACAAATAATTCTTGGCGTCGAGCTCTTGTTCTTGAAGATTTTCCGGTTTCTTGCTAGCCAAATACACCATAGCATGGTATAGGGGAGAGTATTCCATACTCTCTTCACTAAATTGCTCCTCCTATTTTTCCAAGGACAACTCTTTTTCCAGATGTGGATCACTTCCGCTGTAGAGTGCTGAGAATTCGAAGATAAATTGTCAGCGAGGGACAATTTTTTCCAACAATCAACAACAAAGGAACAGTCGTCAAAAAGATGATGTGTAGTTTCTTCAGCATTGCAGCAGTTGGGGCAACGAGATGGGCCGTTGATACCCCTCTTTTGTAAATTCTCTGCTGTTAAAATTTTTCCTTTTAGAAGGACCCATATAAAAAAATTGATCTTTGGAAGGGCCTCTGACTTCCAAACAATTTTCCAATGATTCCATAAAGTCATGGGGAAAGTGCTGGTGCAGATGTATTGGTGGCCAACTTGGACTGAGTAATTCGATCTGGTTAAATCCCAACGGAAGCCATCCATCTCATTCTTTTTGATGGGAGCTTTATTGTGAAGGAGAGATTGGAGTGAGAGCAGACTAGAATTTAGAGCACTGGGGATAACATGAAAGGACCACCCAAGCCAGATATGAGACTGTGGATCCCAGCTAGAAATTTGGTCTAGATAATGGATACCCCTATTGTTTAGAAAATTTAGAATAGGGATGGCTTCTTCGTGCCTATTAATTGGCTGTTGTCCCAGGATTTTATCAGCCCCAATATTAATACTGGCTCCTCCCCTGGGGACTTTGGATGAATTATAAGTCATGAATGGAATGGCTTTTCTACATAGACACCAGATTTTTGAAGAGTCTCTATTGGGTATATCAAATTCAAGTAACTGTTGTCTGGGGAAGTTCAAATACTTGGCTTCCAGGACCCTTTTCCACCACGTAGAGGGTCCTGTTATGAGCCTCCAAGTGATCTTCCCACCAAAGGCTAGATTTAAGAATTTGGGGGACCTAATATCGAGACCTCCTTTGTCCTGTGATTGAATAACCTGTTTCCAATTGACTAGATTGAATTTATTTTTATCGTTCTTCCCTCCTTGCCATAGGAAGTGGCGGAGAACAACTTCCATTTTGTGATGAAAGGTAGCAGGGGCTTGGTATAGAGAAAAACGATAGAGGGGAAGAGAAGAAATATTTGATTTAAGGAGAATGATGCGGCTTGCTGGGTTGAGCCACATCGATCCCCATTGCTGCACTTTCCGCTTCACCTTATCGATGATACTGTCCCAGGTTCTAGACTTCAGAGGTCCTAGGCTCACTGGCATACCCAGGTAAGAGAAGTGAGTCCAATCCAAATTGCAGGGGACACCAAATTTTTTTGCAATATTGTGAATGACCCGATTTGAGGTATTCCATCCATATATACAACTTTTTAGCTGATTGACCAAACCTCCAGAGTACCCAATAAATTGATCAAGAAGATTCTTAAACCTCCTTGCTATTGTAGTGGAGGCTCCTCCAATTAGCATGGTATCATCGACGAACTGTGAATGGTTGATGTTCGTGGTTCCATTCTCGAATTTGATTCCAATGATGAGACCTACTCTTCTATTGTAATCCAAAGCTTGACTGAAGGATTCCGCCATAAGGATAAAGAGATAGGGGGAAAGGGGGCAACCCTGTCGAAGACCCCGGGAGGATTGAAAGGCTTCACCCGGTCTGCTGTTAATCAAAGGGGAAATCCAGGGTCCTGAGATGCAAGTAGAGATAAGGCTAATGAAGGGCGACTCAAATCCCATCTTTTTTAGCATAGCTATAAGGAAGGAATGCCTAACTCTATCAAAGGCATTGGCTAGGTCAAGTTTGAGGATAAATCCTTTTTCCTTCCTGGAGAGGCTCGAACGAATGGCTTCTTGCACAAGAAGAATAGAATCAATAATTTGCCTGTTGGGCAGGAAACCTCCTTGGTTTTCAGAGATCAAGGAGGGGAGGAGGGGTTTGAGGCGAGATGCTAAGATTTTGGTCAGAATTTTATAGGAGGAGTTGCAGAGGGAAATGGGTCTAAATCGAGAGAAGGAAGTGGGCCGATTTTATTTAGGGATGAGAGTGAGAAAGGTGGCACTGGTGTAACCTCCTATTTTACCCTTTCTCTGGATCCATCTGAGCATCTTGATAAGATCCTTTTTGATTAAACCCCAGAGCGCCCTATAGAAACAAATGGGGAATCCGTCAGGCCCAGGAGCCTTATCAGGATTTAGAGTCCAAATCGCTCTTATGATTTCCTCCTCTTCAATATCCTTATTCAAGCTTTCATTGATCTCCTTAGTGATTCCTTTAGGCAAGTGTTGAAGCAGATTGACATAATCCTCTTCTCCTTTAGTTTCAGTTAAAAGGTATCTATAATGCTCAGAGGCTGCTTTTCTAATGGCCTCTTGAGTGTTATGTAGTCTGCCTTCATTATCCAATATTGAGCTTACGTTATTCCTGAGCTTTCGAGTAGTAGCCTGTTTATGGAAAAAGGCTGTATTTTTATCACCTCCTTGAAGCTAGAGTTGCCTAGAATTTAAACGCCATTTGAGTTCTTCCTCCCTGTTTATGTGGCTCAGTTGTGAATAGAGGGCACTTTCTTGCTCCATATTTTGCTGACAAAGGCCATGTTCTTCTATCCTTCGTTGAACGCTCTCTAATTCAATCTTGATTTGCTTTTTGGTCTCCTCAGGTTCCTTATAGTTAGCTTTTTCCCATTCTTTAATAGCCTATTTGGTTCTTCTTTGTTTAGTTTCCCAAATGAAGCCTGGTGAGCCTTCTACGTGCTGATTCCAAGACCCCTAAACTATTTCTCTGACTGCTGGGATCCAATTCCAGAGGGGACTGTATTTAAATGGTATGGGCCCAAGAGGGCAATGAGTTTCCAGGGTGAGGGTTATAGGATAATGATCAGAGGCTGAGGTGGAAAGAGCACTAGCATAACCTACGGAGAAGGAGGAAAGTAATGAAATATTGACTAAGAACCTGTCGAGCCTTTCCATTATATTGCCAATGCAAAGCTTGCGATTGCTCCAAGTGTACCTGCGGTTTTTAGGTACAACATCCACTAATTCATAATCTTGACTGATAGTCTCCAGTAGACCTCTAAAGGGGTCTAGAGTGAAACATCCTCCTCATTTTTCATTTGCATGTAAGACAAGATTGAAGTCACTTGCCACTATGATATTTAAGTTTAATTCCCCATCAATGCTAGACTTAAGATCATCCCAGCAAATTTCCTTTTCTCTGTAATGGTTGGGGGCGTAAACATTGTAGATGATTACATTATGATTTTCTATCCTGCTGTCCAGAGCGGTTCTGATCCAATGTTGATTAAGGTTTATTGAAGTGCAGTTCCATTTACTATGATCCTAGATGGTGGCAATTCCTCCAGAAGCTCCTCTTGAATCACTGGAGCATCCATTGTATTGTTTCTGCTGGTCTATTATTCTTCTCATTTCTAGCTGGTCTTGTTTTGTCTCCTGAATCAATAAGATATCCGACTTTTCACTATGAATTAAATCTCTGAGGGCTGTAGCTTTGGAGGGGTGCCCTAAACCCCTACTGTTCCAAGATAGAATTTTCATCATTGGGTATTTGGCGTGCGGAGAGGTGCTTGCCTCTCTTGATCTCTGTGATTTGTCTCTTTCGCTTGGTGCCCTAGAATGAAGGATTCTATTGGAGTTTGTGTTCCCATGGCTATGTCTTTCTGAGCGTTCTCGTCCCTATGCTGCTTGGTTGATTTTCTACTAGGTCCAGGTTTCTTATAAGTGTCGCTGGAAGTTCCATGATCTTTAGAGGAGCTTCTGTTTATCCTGGGAAGAGAGGGATCAAGGGAGGCATACGATGAGATGATCAGGGAGGGGGAAGGGTCGGAGGGCTCAGATATGACCAAGGAGGGGTCCTCGGAAGGAGGATCAAGGGAAGAAAGGACAAGAAAGGGACTAGAAGAGGAGGGGAGGGGCGGATCAGGATGGGGGAGGGTAGATAAAGAAGGGGAGGAGGAAGAGGGACGTGAAGCCAAGGGAGCATGAGGATAAGATTCCAAGGGAGGCTTGGAAGGAGGGGCAGATTTCTTCTTTTTGACTGATTCCCAATGGCCTTCTTATTCGCCGCTCTCTGCATCCACAAGTTTAGAACATCTATTGGCAAAGTGTCCGTATTCATGACATACCTTACATTTAAATGGTATCTGCTCGTAGTCCAGCTGCTGGATATGGCTCCATTCATCCACTTTCAATTTTATTGCTTCAAGAAGTCCTTTGCCAAGATCCACTTCGACACAGATCCTTGCGCAAGCCTGCATGTTGTTTTGTGGTTCGCTGCGATCAATGTATTTGCCAACAACTTTCCCGATGGCTCGAATAGACTCATTTCCCCAGCAGTGGAGGGGGAGATGAGGGAGGTGAACCCACACCGGAACAACACTGGGGACGTCCAATTCAGGATCAAAATCTGGGGTCCATTTGTTGAGGCAGAGGCCCCTGGAGTCCATGAAATAGGGCCCATTTCCGAAAATTAAATCATTATCCTCTTTGGATTCGAAGTGGAATCTGTAATACCATTTCCCGCAAAACCTGAGAGTGCAAGTCTAGGACGTTGCAGAGGCATGGATTTCACTAGATCTGAAAATGCTCTTTGAGGGTCGACTCCCTCTAGAGGAGAATCCGAGGGGGCCATGGCAGGAGGCCAGGGCCCAGGCGGCCATAGAGCTCGAGAGAAGATGCAGTCTCAGTGATTGCGCGTGCGGGACAGAGCTCCGAGCTAGGGCATCTTGCAAAATTTTTTCTTACAGCGGATCTTTAATATTATTATTAACCATTTATATTAATATTAATAAACTTATTATTATTATTATTAATATAAAATCATTAAATTTTAACATTAATATTAAACTTAATAAAATTAACAAACTTACCATTAAAACTTTGGTTTGATTACGGTGAAAGAAAATTCCAGATTGGTAGAAACTATGTCCTCTTTGTATGCCATCTATATTTACAAATTCTTATCGTTTTGCAACTAAGGAGGTCATGGCTATCTTTGTAAAACATGATTTCCCTAAATCTTGACACACCTCCTCTGCCCAAATCAATGCCTATGGATGCAGAGCTAGCCAAATTTCTAGCAAATCCAATGATAACTACAAGTAATTTCAATGCAATTATCATCCAAATGTGATCCCCTCAATTTTTTGCATGTAATCTGCCCGAAATCGGTTAAACCCTTTTAATTTTCTAAATGTTAAACTCCTTATATTTTCGAATGTCCAAAAATGAAAATCTAATCACTATAGAATTGAAAAATTCCCCCACTTGACACTGTATGGCATATAATCCAACCCTAACCAGGACACCACATTATACATGAAACTAACTTTATACTACCCTGTCATCTACTAGTCCATATACATAGATAGAGTATACCAAATGTCATGTGGATAATTCCATTAACAGAACGGTACATAAGTCTACTTATCCCATATACATAGACGATTATATGAAATGATAGAATATACTTGATTCTCTGCCAAGGCCATTTGGATAAATCCTTTATTGTGGTTGTTTATGGGATTGTAAGGATTTCTGGCATACTCCTTCTAGTCACCAAATTAAGGAGATTACTCTTAGTGAGCTTCACACACAACCAATAATGACATATAGTCTCTTCTTGCAGGCAACGAAGTGGGTTGTCGTGTTGGGTTTCCCACTAGCATACATCCATCTTAATTATAGATCTAACATGAGCCGAGAGGGATCCAATTTCTTCACGTGCAATTTTTTTATGAGTCGACATTATTTAAATGTTTTGTATAGTTATTTAATTCTTTTTATTTTTAGATTTTTAGAATTTTTTTTTTGATCGAAAAGAGCAAAATTTCAACTTTGATGACAGACAAACAACATTACACATCATACTGAGTTGTAAAATGAGCCTCCCGACTCAATCAATATTTCCCTCAAACACAAAACCAAGCAAAAGTTATTAGAATGAAACGAAACAAAACTATTCAATTCCAATCAATTAATGCCTCCATCGGTTTAACAGGTGAAAAAATAAATGAAATTTGAATTTAATTTGTTATTCTCTGGTTTGAAACTGAAAACTTATTCATGTATTTTTGATATCATTTGTATTAGAAGAAAAATATTTTAGTGAAATCAAATCTTATCCATCAATTTATTAAAAACTCAAAATGCCTCAAACCCACATCCAAAAATTAAAATAAACACCCTTATTAGCCTAAAACTGATCTTCAACAACACCTTGCTATCGTCATGTGAAATCGACTTAAACCTACGAGCAAAGCGTTGTTGTTTACTCTAATGTGTATACATTTAGAAGGGCTTGATATTGTCATTTGGATTGGGAAAGGACAATGATTTTATTGTTGTCAAAGTAATTTTCACATCTTATCGATTTTTATGAATCTACTTTCCATTATTTAATATATAATTTAGGTAATCACAAATGAAAATAAACATATATATGAGAAAATAAATATATATTTAAAAATTATTATTATATGTAGGTGGCCCACAGGGCTTTAGATTGATGGTGAATGGGTGCACTGTTAAGGCACTTCTTGCGATAGGTCACTGGTTCAAATCCCCCGTGGATGCTTACCTACAAAAAAAAAATATTATATGTAGGTGTAATTAAATTATATTAAAAATTTATATATTTATTTTTAACTTCATTTTTTAATATCTCAAGTTTTATAATACACCATGGGTAATATTTTTCGAAATGTTTTTTTATTATTTTATGACCATTGTATTTATGTAATTAGGCCGATAGGCCTTCCTATGCATCAACAATCGTCAACACTTTTACCCTGCTCCATTGGATCAGGTGAGACACTTTCAACCATTGATTTGAAGTGTCACTGCGTTTTCCAAATATTGGTTGAGTTGCCTTAATGATTTTTCCCATTATTTTACGTCACTCTTGAAGATATTTTTACTGCTTTTTCCAGTTGTTGTTGTTGTTGTTCTTCCCTGGCTTTTGGCAAGCACTTATTAGTATTAAGCATCTCACAGAGCGCGTTCTCACTTTCATCTCATCATTTTCTTCAATGCTCTACATTGCATTGGCTTGCCTTGTTTCATGTTCAAGTTTATTTTCTTTGTTGCATGGCCATGCATTTTGGATTTTACAGTGTTTTATTTTCGTTGTGTTTTTCTCTGTTTTTGAATTTAATTTATGTTTTTTTTAAAAGAGTGTTTGCATGGTTTATCCGAATTTTTCCAACAGTTTTATGCCCGAGAAAATCACAAGCTCATTTGTCCCGAGTTGAGTTGAGGTCGTAGGTTCGAATCCTGCACTACGAAACCAGGTAAATTAATTTTTTTTTTTTTGGCCTTCTGATTATTCACTGTCTCTGTAATAGAATGAAAGTTGTCGGGACCAAAATTGTGTGCTTATAGTGCCAAGAAATCAAGATTTATAGGGAAACAGCCACGCCTTACAATATTTGTAACTCGTGTTCAGTGCGGAAGAAGTGGCAATGATTTTCCCAATACAGAAGTGTAGAATGATAGGTCGCGTTTAAATGCAAAGAACATCAAACCGAGCTTTAAATTTTGAGGTTTTGTCACTCGACATTTATAGCAGTGGATCGAATTGTGTTTTTTATATGAATTTCTACAAATTGAGCTGTGGATAAGTTTCACTTGGTTCTATTTTGAAAATGAGCATTGACTCTGGCTCTAGAGTTTGAGGTATTGTGGCTTAGGGTTCACGACAGTGGATCAGATTGTCTATTATTTATGATGTTCTGCATATTCAGCTATGGATAGTGGTGAACAGGTCTTATGAGCTATTGTTGTGTAAAGAACAGTGCATCAAGCTCTATAATTTGAGGCTTGGTGTATTAGGGTTTGAAGCAGTGGATCAGATTCCATTTCTTTATGAATTTCTGCAAATTGAGTCGGGGAAACTAGTGAAAAATTCATGTGAGCTTCCTTAGTGTAAATAACAGGGAATCGGGCTCTAGACTTTGAGGTTTTGTCGATTAGGGTTTGAAATAGTGGATTGGATTCCTTATTCTATACTATGTTATTAGAATTGAGCTATGGATAGTTGTGAATAGGTCTTGTGAACTGCGTTGAATGAGGGATGGGGTGTATATTTTTCCATGCAGTCGGCTCCAGCCCCTGCGGAATATCTTGTAAGCCCTAAGGAAAGGCCTGTTCAGATTACATTTGGAAGAAGGTCAAATGCTTCTGTCCAGAAGCTCGAGAATGTTCAAGTCTCCAATGGATCTGGAGAGGGGAAAGAGTTAGCTAAGGTGAGGAGTAAACACAATGCTGATCTTGCCGCAGATGTGGTAGAGTCGACATGGGAGAGGCGGAGGGAGAAGCCCAATCCCAGGCTAAGCAATCCTCCCAAGCAAGTACATGGAGAGCAAGTTGCTACGGGATGGCCCGCCTAGCTTTTAGCTATTGCTAGAGAAGCTATCAAAGGGTGGATTCCACGCTGTGCAAACACCTTCAAGAAGCTTGATAAAGTAAGTGATAATAGTAGTTATAGATTATATTGTTTGCATAATTGTTTAGGTTTGGACTCTACAGTCGTCTATGAAAGCTGCTCCATATTTTTGTTTCTTCTATTAGTCTTGCGCAAGAGAACCTTGTGGTAAATGTAGTTTCATATATCTCGCATTTACTCAGGTCGAGTTTATGGGTTATTTTTATGCCTCATGACACAGAAAGTGTGAATATCCGATTCAATTTATTAAGAACAGGGCATGGTAAACTCATACATGAACACTTAAACAACTTGAGATTTCCATGATAATATATGTGTAACCAGATTTCCTTCCTACTTTTTAGTCCGCACAATATATTCTCGTTATTTTCTTAAATGCAAATATTGCTATTAAGTTACTATCAACAATTGTAATGAATTTCTGCTACATCTTCTGAAAAGTCTAGCTTCCAATTACAAAACTAGTTCGAGTTTGTTATTTAAATTTTGTATTAAATTGGATTCCAAAACTTGTTAAAAAATATCTGCAAATTCCCTAATTTATTATTCAAATATCCCCATGGTCTTAAGATAAATTAATGAAATGGTCTCACTAAGAGTTATTCTATTGTTAAGCAGCAAAGGCGGAACATGAAGTGTAACTGTCTGTTGAATATCTCGCTGCTTGCAACTATGTTGACGTAGGGGAATAGGGGAGAAGTTTCCTGTCACATCCATTACAGATGTTATGTTAAGAAAAGGGAAATGTATGTTTATAAACCGTCTTCCCATCATCGCGATGAAGCCCTTGGAAGGATTCCTTCTCACTTATTCCAAGCCCTGTCATTCCAAAATCTATCTTTCATCCATCCGCTCTGTATATATTTTATTCCCATACTCCTAAAATTGTGAGCATCATGTAATCTACCCAGAAAGTTTTTGATTTGCACTGAATCTGATACCTCCCTTACTTACAAAAAATTAGTAATGGTTTAGAATGAAGATGGAGATTGTATCCTCACAAAGGGAGTACTATTTGAGAAAGAAAATGATCTTAACAAAGGGGATGATACTGACTTGAATATTTTGTAATTGTGACCACTGACAGACCACTGGTTAAGGTAATTTTTTAAACAAAAGTTATCAATTGGTTCATAAATGGTATTACCGACCTTTTTAAATTTGTTTGGAAGATCCTATGTCTTATATTCTATGATGGAATTACCTTGTCGTTCATATACCATCACACAATGGAAATTGTTAAATTAATTAATATGTTTCCATAGTATTTAATACAACTGAAAAGCCTAAATGTGGTAAGAGATAATAGTTATTCATTGCTAGGATTTAATAATTTTTCCTCTAATTGTTATAATCATATTGGTAACTGTGATTTGCTTTTAATCCTTTAATACACAAATTAATACATTTTTAAACATTTAAGCAATCCTGCTTGAATTGTTTACTTGTGGTATTCTTCTGCAAAGGTGATGTTTTATTTGTATTTGAGGTGGATGCATTTTGATTGTTTTAATATTGTGAATTATATGTCATCTTAATTCTAGCAATGACTTAAGATCTCAAATCTTGTGTTTACTTTACAAACTTCATTTTATGTTTTAAGCATTTTTATTGCCATAGTGGCAATCATATTTTTTGTTGTTGTTTGAAAAATGTAGAATGCAATTTGATAATGATATCATGTTCTTTTAGGCTTGATGGGAAATAATACTGTTCCATGACCCAAAAGAATATAAAGTAATGTTAAGATTGAGCTAACATGTGAAAGTTCCTTGCAACAAAATATTTTCAGCAAGCAATAAAGGAATAAGTAATTTGACTGTATATGTAGAATGAAATTTTGAACTTAGTTTCATGTGGGTTGGCCATCACATATTGCACTATAAAATTTAATTATGGAGTAATGTTCTTGTTGATTGGTTTATTGCCTGTGTTTGGAACTTTGTAAAATGTTTGTTACTGGTATTTATGTAAATAACCTGTTGTTGTTGTTAGTTTTACCATAACCTTCTTATCTTTTGAATGTTAATTACATGATGATTGAGGTTTGCTTCTGATTGTTGAGGGTGTTATCATTGTGCTGAATATTTTGGTAGGTTGTATCCAAGCAATGAACGTAGCAACATCATTGTGCTTGTGTTTGCTAGCTCTGAATAGAATCTAGGAAACGCTTGAAAAATATTGAAGTATTTATATCATGTATTTACTTTTGGCATAAAAGGCAACCTATTTCATTCATTTTCATATTAATTTTATTGATTAAATTGAGTGGAAGGTTTCTTTCTTCAGACTAGTTCCACTAATCTTATACAGTTTATTGATTTAAGCAGCAGAATGTGTAATGTTATACATCCTGGAAGTAGACTATGATCACAGGTTGCCATAACAGTGAAACATATGTGGGATTTGTTAGCACTCAAAGTGGTCCCTTCTTTTGAAGGGCCCTAAGTGGACAACGAGCAATTCTATCGCTGCCACCAACACCATGCTTCTCTCTTTGGAACTAGTGCGTGATAGCTCCAAGGGGGCAACCCTATTTAAAGCAAAAATCCATTAAAATCATTAATAAGACACTTCAAATGTACAATAGAAACTTGTTGCAGTCTGCATTAAAACTTATATCCCTGCACGAACAAGGCTAAATTTCAAATTTGAAAGAAGATACTTGAAATCAGAAATTGAACTTCACAAATCTATGAAAATTTCTTCTTTAATTTGCAAAAAACTTGCAGATTGGCAACGTCTATGCTATAGAACTACACATACTTAATTCAAAATAGCAAACACATTATTCTTTTAAAACATATTATTAATTGGTGCTGTAATCAGATGGGCATGGGATATGGAAGAGAGAAGAATACTAGCAAGGCAACAAATTATTAATACGAATTATTAGTTTGCAATTTAAAAGGATGGCAAAAATAAAATATGCCAGGGATCTTGGGGTTACATTGGTAGTCAATCTTCAACCAAACTTGAAAAAAAAATTTCATATTTAAAATCACAAGGCTATGAGGCCTTGTTTGACGTTTCAGACATTAAATCATCATGCTAATTTCTCGTTTTTGTTTATGCTAATTTAATAATCCTATCGGCTTTTCAAAATCACCATTCTTGATTTCCAGTCTGTGATTGAAGCGTTTCCTTCTTGATTATCTGCTCTTTATGGGCTCATTTTTAGTATTTACAGTGTTAAAATGCAATCAAATTATTGTATTTACAAAATAAACGAAGATTTATCAAGGCCTTATGGAGACATGAAACATCCGTAGCTAGTGATTTCTTTAGTCTTACCTCGCACTTCTTAGAAGACAATGCATTAATGGGTCATGAGACGCTCCTCATCTCCTTCAAAGACATGGAGGATCTGTAGACAATGTTGTCCTTTTGTCTTACCTCTCTCTGAGTAGATAATGTATTAACGGGTTAGGGGGTTTTGTTTTTTGTGGTTCTGTTATGGCTCATGAATGGATGTGTTTATGGATTGAAATTTAAGGAAAATATGGGTTTACTGTAGTATATGAATGGGATGCATCCAAGCATTGAAATCTCAGAATTTGGGTTTATTGCACATATGAAATGGCATGTGTTCATGCTTTTGAAATTTTACTTAGAGAAAAGAAAAGATGGATTTGGTATTGCATATGAATGAGATGTATTCTTCGTATATGCTTGGCCATCTATAGAGGTTTCTTGATTTTGGGTAATTAACTTACTCTAAAATGAAATAAGACATTCAATGTGTTCCTTGTAATATAGATATAAACAAAACATCTAAAGAAAAATAATTGCACAATGATCTAGTCCAAGAAAACAAGGTTTTCCACAAACCAATTAACTCTTCTAGAAAAATTCAACAATTCCAATTTAATAATCCTATCGACCTCTCTTTATACCTTTTGGGACAACTGCTAGTTTTATATAGATTACAACACAAAAATGGTGTCAATATATTTATTAAAACGATGGTGATATTAAATATTTATTTATCTGTCGTAAATCCACCTGTCACCGCCATTGTTTATTGAACATGGAGAATTATTTTGTCTCAATTACAAACGCTTGTGGAGCTCGTGAGATGCCTTGCCAGATGTGCGGCTAGACGATAAACCATATGATTTGTCTAGTGCCATCAAATGCATGGAAATGATTGAAACCCATCATGTACCCATGGAATTTAATAGTAGTGTTTCCTTGTCAGATGTGAGATTTCTAATGTGCTATCAAAATTATAGTCAAATCATAAGTTTACAAAAGTTCGATATTGCTCAATATTAAAAAAATGATGTGTTGAATTGAATGTTGGGATAGGAATTATCAACTATATAATATCCACAATAAGGATATTGTGGTAGAGAGAAAAGATAACACATTAAATTTGTGCATGTGTCAAATCAAGTTGGATAATTAATATTTTTGGACACTTGGTGGTGTGAGAATTATTATTTTATTATTTTTTCTTCTTTTCATAATTTAATTTAAAACTACATAAAATTAGTCCATTCATGTACATCCATTAATAAAAAATTAGAATTTAAATTTAAAACATTTAAACATTAATTTTTTTATTTTTATATAATAATAATAATTTAATATTTAATTTTTAAAAAGCTTTCATGGACTTGTAAATTGTTTTTTTTTTTGTTTTATTTATTTATTTATTTATGAATTAATTAAGAGTCAAAGTTTTTTTAACTAAAAAAAAAACCAATATAAGCTGCTTTTGGCAGGTATAAAAATGAGTTGCTGCATGTAATATGACATTATGATTTGAGGGGTAGTTTTGAGGTTTTGATTTGCAGTAGTATCAATTGCCATAATCATAATATCAAACAAGTTGTAATTTTAACCTTGAAATAAGAAATGGGGGTATTACTAACAACACCACTTTTTGATATATTAAGGTTTTATTCACAGTGACACTAAATGTCAAGGCCACGATTTCAAATGAGTAATTTGAACCCCAAATAAGAGGGTGTTACTAATAACACCACTTTCCAACATGGGGGTTGATTTTAAGGTTTTTATTTGTAATGGTATTGGTTGTTAAGACCGTTATTTCAAACAAGTTGTAATTTAATCCCCAAATAAAAAAGAGAAGGGGGGAGGTATAATTGTAGGAGCACCACGTTTTCAATTCAAGAATTGATTTTAAGAGTTTTTGTTTGCAACTTTAAAAGGATTTAAGTCTATTGTGGCCAAAGGTTACAATTTTAACCTCAAAAGAAAAGGTGATTCTGCTAGCACCACTTTTTTTTGGGAATTTGATTTTGGTGTTTTTGAACCAAGAATATGTGTTTTAGAGGTGCAATTTTCATTTGGATGTTGCACTTCTCATCAAGCTGGTAACTTCTTTTTTATAACTAGAATGTAATTGTTTTAAAAACGATACATTAGAAGCTTACAACATGTTACATGTTAGTTCCTATTACTTTTAATGAACTTAGATTTTTTCCTGATATTACATCAAAAATCTTCCAGCATACTACAAAATATATGTTCCAAGTTGGGTTACCAATGGCTTGCTTCACATAGACTCCTCAAAGACATATCACCATAAAATATGTAGAATTAGCAATAAAAAAGAACATTATAGTCATCTTCTTGGCTTTTGTTAAATTGTAGGCATTTTTTCATTCAATTTCCATAGGGTCGATCAATTGATGGATATTCTCATCTTCTTTTGGCTCATCTTGGATATACTTCTCAATTTCACCATTTTTGGAAGCCATCAATAAGGACTCCCTACACTAGTTGAGTGCAACATTTGGATGCATGATGCACTCTACTTTAAGGGTATCTACCATTTTCTTTTCGTGTACTAAAATGCTCATAATATTGGTGTTTTGACTGATGAAAGCATGCTCAATCTTTGTGAGTTTTGAGGACAATGGAAGTGGAGCACTTATTAGCTTGAATAAGGTCTTCATGGAAACATAAAAATCTATTGCACATCTCCGCTATCCATGTTGAATAACTTTACATAATATATCGAAAAAGGTCAGGTAAAGGGGAAAGAAAAACTTATTCTCACATCAACAAAATGAGAAACAAAAAAATTGTTTAACTTATTGAAATTATGGGATTGGAGTTTTGATATTATGTATACAATGATTGAAACACAAGTTATTTTTTGAAGTAACCTAATACCAAGAGAAAATCCCAAACTTTGTTTTGTTTTTTAACACCAACATTTATCAATAGGATGCTTCCAACAACATAGAGTAGGATTCAAAATAAATATGTAAAGAGCCAAAATTAAAGACGATTCAACTTCTAAATAGGACAATGAGAAAAGGAAAACTCAAATCAAAGCCGATTCAACTTCTAAATAGGACAATGCGGAAGGAAAACTCAAAATCCCAATAAGAATAGGCTCCCAATTCCATGATTGACTACTAGTTAATTTCTCCAAATTGAAATTCCAAACCATCCCCAAAATTCCAAATATTAACCTTTATCTCTCTAAATTCTTTTAAAAGAGGAATACTAAAGAAAAGGAAGTTATACGAACAACTAAAATCAAAACAAGTTGAGGAAGCAATATAGGGGAGGTTGAAAGTACCTCCCACCTTGCTTCTTGCAATATGCTATTGAGAAAATGGGGGAATGTAAAAAATATAAACATTAATAAGCTACCTAACATGAACCAGGAGACTTACACTGCCATACATTTAATTGCACTACCCTTAGTTACACTGGGATTCATATCTCAACCTTGTTATTATCCCACCATGAATGTACCATTCCACAAAGCTACATTAAATTACCATGAACTCAGGCGATTTTCACATTGAGAGAAGGGTGATATGTGTCCTCAAGTCATCTATCTCAAGAAGTTATCGACTCTTTGTTGAGAGATTTATCATGTCAAAACTAATGCATTTAAAACCATGTTACTCAATAATTTAGAGGATAACCATGACGTATTGATCCCTATTTTTAACCAAAATGCCAAGGCTCAAATTAGGTTCTTATTTGATCCAGTGATTTATCTCCTCATTCAAGTCTCCCTTAATGTGGAAAAAAGATACTCTAGTGAAAGAAATTGTTTCCCACTTGATTCTATTGATGATTTTTTGTTTGTTTGTTTTTTTTTTTTAATAACTTGGATCCTTTAGCGTTATATTTCCCAATCATTATCTTGATGATGATCATTGAGTCCTTGAAGATCGAGAGTTCTAATGTTTGTTTTCTTTGTTAGACAACCACACAATGTGGGATATGCTTATGCTAAATTGTTTGAGAGATAATCAACACCCCAGGCATAAGAAATTATCGAAGTTCCTTTAGGATAATGAACATTTCCCATGTCAGCCCCCCCAAACCCTTTCTCCTGCCATGTCTCTCATCAAGTTTATAACTATGTTTCATGTCATGGATGGTTTTTTTTTTTTTTAACAGGGATGGTTATCTTTGTATTAGTTCCAAAAGGCAATGGCTAAAAGCTACATATTGATAAAGGGGTGTCTCTAATGCAAGAGTTCCATGTGCACACTTCCTTACAACTACAAAGAGAAAATTAGATCCAATGATTCCTATTGCACTAACTATATAAAATATTACAAGGTTATGCAGTAAAAGACTATAATTGCACTTCATCATTCATTACTTTAGAGTTGATGAGTTGCTGGTGCATCTTGGAGAAGGTACTTGGCTTAACCTTGCTAATATTGTTTAATAGAGCGTTCCTCTACTGGAAGTTGATTATCATTGTGGTTATTTGATCCTGAATTCTCTGTAGCTTTCCTTTCTTGGATTGAGATGCACTGTTGCAACATTCCAATGCGTCCATGATGCACATCCATGAATTATTATAGAGAGAATAATTCCTTTTGAATGCGAAGATATCACTGGTTTGTTTGTTGATCGCCTCTCTAATTGAAGCTGCTCTTATATGCAAATAATCAATCTCTGTTTGACACTTTTCATTCCATTGATTCCGTAAATTTTTGACTTGGTCCAACTCAGCTTTGAGGGAGGTGTAGTGGTTTCAAGAGGTGCTCGAGGCCATTGCGATACAGTTAGGAAGGGATGATGGGACACAGGGGAGTAGAGGATTAAGGGGAAAGTGATGAATGGGGAGCTGATGGAAATATGCAAGCAGATGGGGATATTTAAAATATTGCAGTAACAAGGCAACGAGTAGGCCTAGAGATTGACATCTCTACATGCAATCAAAATTGATGATGAAGGTGGAATTGTCATTTGAGCGTATCGTCCCATAAGGATAAATATACATAGAGAAGTGTGATTTGGTGTTGTATGGCTCTTTTGTTATTGAAGAAATTATGAATTCTAGATTGTTGGTGAGGTTTTGTCTCAGATTTAGAAGAGGGTGTGACTAGTTTCACAAGTTGCTTGTGTTTTGCTTACATGATTGGAGGATGTGCATGATACATACAGCATTGTTTACTTTGGCCTCTCCTTGGGATCAACGATAGACTTGATTTTCTTGGAAACTAATTACTACATTATTTTATCTTAAAACACGATAGAGAATTACATCCCCCAGGTGTGCTATATGATGTTGAGCCAGGGTAATGATTTGACAGAGCTTTGAATTTTTGAGCTTGGTACCTTTGACTAGCTGTTGAATGAGTAGTGCAAAGTTCCTAGCATGATGGAATTCCTGATGCAGAGATCACGAAGAGTTATGAATCCTAGGAGAAGCTGATAGGGGTTTTCTCTATTGTTTGGTTTGTTTCCAAGTCCCCTTCCATAAGAAGCCTTTTATTTCCCTTCAGAGTCAATTATGACTCTCCCTTCTCTAATTGTCCCTAGATTATTTTTGGAGGCCCCATAAAAAAAATAGGCTTGCTTTTGCTCTTTTAACTGTCCCTGCTCTTCATTTGTCTATTGTCTCTAAATAGACCTCAGTCTTCACATTATGCTTGGAAATTGGCATTCCTAAATATTTGAAATGTGTCCACTCCAATTTGCAAGGAACCTCAAAGATTTCTAAGATGTGCCAAAGGATTCTAGGATGGGTATTCCAACCATATATACTTCTCTTTAGTATGTACAGTATTCCTCCAGATGCTTCTAAGAATTGATCCAGGATGTTTTTGAATCTTCTAGACACAAAGGGAGAAGCTCCTTCTATTAATAACGTGTCATCAACAAAGTAGGAATGATTCATGCTTTTAACTCCTTTGTTGCAATGTATTCCAATAAGCAACCCTCTTTACCTATCATGCACAAGTTTCTTGCTAAGAGTTTCTTCCATAATGATATAGAGGAATGGTGAGAAAATACACCCTCATCTTAGTCCCCATGTGCTCTGAAGGAATTGTCATGGTCTTCCATTTACCAGGGGAGCTATCCAAGGCTTAGAGATGCATGCCTTGATAAGATAATTGAAATCATTAGCAAATCCTAATTTATCTAAGACAATGAAAATGAAGGAATGCCTTACTCTATCAAAGGTGTTCACCATTTCAAGCTTAAGAATGAAACCTTTTTCTTCTCGAGATAGGTTGGAATGGATAACTTCATGTACTATGAGAATATTGTCCACAATTTGTCCCTTTGGACGAATCTGCCTTGGTTTTCAAAAATTAGTTGGGGGAGTAGAATTTTGAGTCAACTTGCTAGAAATTTGGTTAGGATTTTATATGAGTAATTGCACAAAGAAATGAGCCAAATTTGGTTGAAGGAGGTTGGCCTAGTTTATTTAGGAATTAAAGCAAGGAAAGTTGAATTGCTGTTACCTCCTATTTTGTGCTTTAGTTGAGCCCGTTGTATCATCTTAAGAAGACATTTTTTGATGAGGTACGAATAAGCGCGATAGAAAGCTATGGTGAATCCATTCGGTCCCTACACTTTATGTGGGTGCATACACCACATTGCCTTTTGAAATTCTTCTTCATCCACTAGTTTTGTTAATGCTATACATTGGCCTCCTCTGATACCATTTTTGGAATTTTCCTAAGGATTTATTCAAAATTGGCAAGCTTTGGATCTGTGGTTAGCAGCCTTTTGAAATGTTGATGTGTTTCTATCTTGATCACTTCTTGCTCGTCAATGGAGATATTTCCTTCTTCAACTGTCGACCCCACTCAATTTTTATTCCTTATGGATTTCACTTGATTGTGGAAGATTGTTGTGTTCTTGTCACCGACTTGTATCCAAAGGAGTTGGGATTTGATCCTCTAGCTCTCCTCTTGTTTCCTATTACTTTGATACAATTTACAATATAAACATCTTTCTTTGGCTTGCAGATTTGTCATTTCTTCTTTATTTCCATTCTTGCCTACACATTTTCCAACTCCTTTGAAGGTTAATTTTCTCATGCGTTGGCTCTTTATAATTTGATTTTGCCCAACATTTTAGAGCTACTTTAACAAGCTTCAACTTTTTCTCCCATACATTGTTGTGAGATCCATTGATTCTAGATTGTCAAGCGAGTTGGAACAAATGTTTGGCCTCTTCATTGGTGGACAAAAGGGGATTATAGTGAAATGTTAGTGATCCCAGATTTACGCTTTCACCTAAAGTTAAAATAACGGGCTTATGATCAAATGCAACTGTGAAAATATTTTAAACGACGACATTCCAACACTTGCGATGAGGCTTGTGTTTATTATGAATTGATCCAAACTTTATTTTATATTGCCTGACCCTATCCATTTGTTTCTCCAAGTAAACCTTCCATTCTTTGGATTAAAATCCATTAAGTTGTGCTTGACTATTATAGCCTCAAGATTATCCCTACTTGGATTTGGAAGATATAAAACACCTAGATTTTCTTCGGCGTTCAGTACTAAATTGAGATTGCCACCTAAGATAATGTGTTGATTACCTTCTTCTTCTAGTTTGGTTGCTAGTGAGCTCCAACATTGTTCTTTGTCTTTGCTATGCGTGGGGGCATAAATTTTATATAATATGAGGTCTTTCATAGTTTCTTTATTATGGAAATTAGTCTTAATCCAACTCTGATCCCTATAGATACCTTGAAAATCCATGATTGTTTGGTTCCAAATAGTGAAAACACATCCTGATGTCCCTCTTGCACTAATTGTTGCTTCTTTTAAATTCCTTGCCATCTTAACTACTGATGATATTTCCTCCTCGGTAAGCTTGGTCTCCTAGATTAGTATAATTGTCGAGATTTTTTATCTAATTAGGTCTTTGATTACATTTGTTTTTGATGTATGCCCAAGTTCTCTATAATTCCAAGACTAGACCAAATTCATTATTTACCTTTTGAGGGGGTAGCAAAGCCCTTACCTCTCCTTGCCTAGGTTTATATTTCCTTCATTACAGTTCCTTTGCCTAAATATGTGTCAAATGGTTGTTGAACTCCCATCACCATATATTTTTTTCGCTACTTCAATCCACATCTCTTTGTTGGAGTGTATTTCAATTTTCTTTTGAGTCATTTCTAGAGGTGCCAGAACCTATTTATCTTTGGTTCTAGTTAGAATCCCTGTAAAGGAGGACATAAAATTATTCAAAGGAGAACGATGGGTTTCAAATTGGAGGGTGGATGGATCTATAAGAAGGAGATCAAAAGTTGAAGTATTTATTAATAATGAGGAGGATGAGATAATGAGTTGTTTTGTACCAACAGAGTGGAGATTAGTTTGGATCATATCAAGTTTATCTATGAGGGCTTCCTCCTCTTCATCCTCATGGTTGGTAGCATGGGGTTCATCTTGTTCTAAATCATTGGGCATATTGGCTAGGAATTCAAAATATTTGATGAAAGAAGGATGAGAAATCCCATTTTGAAGTGAGGGATTAACATTGGAGGGTGAGGGAACAAATGAGGAGGGCTCAGCATGAGGATGCAAATTTTTTTTAGAGTATTTATTGGGATTGTTAGTGTTTTTGTGCTTGACAATTTTCCAATGTGCTTCTTGAGCCCCTTGTGATTCCTTTATTGACTGCTTTGGGTATCTATTAGAAAAATGACCATATTCATGACATAACTTACATTTGAATGGAATTTGTTCATATTCAAGTTTCTAGATATGTGCCCAACTGTCTACTTTAATCTTCATTACCGTTGGTAATCCTTTGGCTAGATCAACTTCTACGTAGATTCGTGTACATGCATGCAGGTTCTCCTTTGGTTCACTTCTATCAATATATTTTCCGATTGCATTACCAATGGCTCTTACTAAATCATCTCCCTAGCAACAGAGCGGAAGGTGGAGAAGGCAAACCCGAAAGGAGACTGCACTAGGTATGTCGAGTTTAGGAATGAAATTTAGAGTCGATTGATTTAAATAAAGGTCCCCTAAATCCATGAAGTATGGTCCATTCTTCAAGATAAAGTCACGATCTTCTTTCGATTCGAGGTAAAAGGTGAAATAACCTCTGCTTCATAATTGAACCAGGGTTTGACCTTGAATTATTGGAGCCCATATGCACTTTATCCTATTTTACACTTTTTTTGGCGAGGGCCAGAGTCCCATGAAATGTCTAGAAAATCCTTGCTCAGCAAGATAGAGGGATGCTTTGTAGGGGATTGTGGGAGGCAGATCTATCTCAGGAATTGAATCCAGTCTCTTAATAAACTTGGAAAAGGAAGGTCACTCCCATGGAGGTGTAAGAAGTGTGATGAGGTTCAAGAAAGCGTAAGCAACTGGATTAGGTGGAGGTAGAGGAGGAGGGGATCGATGCCCCCCCCGGAGCGGACTCCAGAGGGGTCATCGAACCAATCTGAATCAGAGGTAAAGGACACAGATCAACATTGTAGTCAATGTAGAACTTCAGAGCACACAAATTTTCTCCCTTAGATTTAGCAATTAGTGATATGTCATGGATGGATATTTAAATGAGTTGTAAAGAGAAGTTTTATTTACTAAGGTGAATCTCCATGTAAGATATTTTCATAGTAGAGTGAGGGAACAAGACATCCCCAAACTAACAATTAATACACATGAATTTCATTATGAGTTTTGGTGATGCCTTTTGGGGTTACTAATGCACCTTCCACATTTCAAAGTTTAATGAAGTCTATTTTGAAGCTCACCTCTAGAAAATTTGTGTTGTATTTTTTAATGATATACTAATATACACCAAATCTTGGGAAAATAATTTGCAAGATGCTGACATGATTAGCCTTATGTGTCAACTTTCCTAGTTATTACTAATGTTATTATATTTGGCTAGTTTTTTCCCAATATGAGCCTAATTTGAATCCCCCTAGATGACACACACTAGAACCCCAATGGTTGATTTAGGGATGATGTCCATAAATGTGGGAATACATCTCCTGGGTTTCCCTGCAAGGTTTTCTTTGGAATTAAAATGTTGAGATGGTCTTAAAAATATTGTAGAGGGAACTTTTTCAATTAATCCTTTATGGTTCGCGAAGTGGAATATTTGGGGGATACTATATCTCATGAGGGAGTTAAGGTGGACCCTAATAAGGACCTATTCCAAAACCGTTAAAGAACCTTTTGGGATTATTATGATTGACATCTCATTACCACAAGTTTATCAAGAATTATAGTTAACTAGTAACTCCTTAAACAAAATTATTGAAAAAGGATGGTTTATTTTAGACTCAATAACAACCCAAACCTTTAATAAATTTAAAATGTTCATGTGAAACATTGAAATCTTTGTCACACTAGACTTCACAAAAACCTCTATTGTGGAGTGTGATGCCTTGGGACATGATATTAGTGCAATTTAATGCAAGAAAAAAGGCCCTTTGTAACAACCCCTCCCCACATTTACCCGATTTTATAAGCCCTCTGGGTAAATATGAAGGAAAGTGCTACTATGAAATGACCCAACCTCCAAGTTACAGTTATGGAAGCGGGGCCAAAAAACCGACAACTTTACTAACACCCCTAAGAGCTTACAAACCACTCAAAAGGTTGAAAACCAACTTAGGTGGTCAATCCCTAAGTTGGACCCATTTTTCATTGACCTAGATCCATAACCGCACCTTTGACACCGCTTCCATGTGGTTATGAGGCTATAACTGCACTCGCAGACTTGCCTCCATGCGGTTATGACCCAAAAGCTCTAGTTCTATGCCTGTGATTTCGGGATTCGAGCCATTTTTTTTGGGTAGTATCAAGATCACTGGCCATAATTGCCTGTAACTTTCCATAAGCATAAATAAGATGCTAACAATGCTAATACTTCATAACTTGATTAAGAACTTGACCTAACCATGCCTAACCATGACTGACATTTTGTCAAACATATGACAAACATAGAAGATACAGGGCATGAATGCATATATGTTCTTATGAGTTTGAACTTCATCTGAGAATCACCAAGAAGGTATAATGCCCTCTCATAATAGCTACAATAACACTTGTTACCCCATGCAATCATCAACCATTCATTAGCATATCAATTCATGAACTAGAGCCATAGCTAGAACATATTATAGAACCATTCTTATAACCATCATATATCTAGAATATCAACCATGATAGCACAACCATCAAATCAACATGATAACAAGTACAAGTGCTCATAGATTAAAATAGGAAAATATCTCTTATTAACATATGAAAAATTCAACCAAGTCATGGACTTCCACGTACCACTCGACCATAGATTGGGCTGAATCAAATATTTATTTTAGCCAATCATCCCCATGCCATATTCCAAGCATGAATGTCAGATTTCATGGGATAAAATAAGACATAAAAAGCAAAGGGAATCCATAGGTTAAACCATCTCAACCCTTAAGCTACCATGATCTCACCTAAACCGGTCCCAAGATCACAAAACCAAACCAAGCTTGGATGCCTCAAAATTTCTTCATCATACCTTAAGGAATTTTCCTATCTCCACCCACTTGTTGAGGGCTTCCCCTAGAAAACCATCTCCACCCTCAACCCTTGGGAATTTTCTAGAGACCACCTCAATTGGTTCCAAAACCTTCAGGCATTCCAAATCTCAACTAGAAATGACTCCCATCACACCATGGCTATCCAGGAAATGGATAGGAAATTCTAAAACCATTGTTAAACTAGGAAAAACCCATGTCAATGACAAATGCATGTACCATGCATTCCCACCTTAGCTAGGAAATCAAACATGCAACGTGCTATCTACAAAATCTTCTTGTTGAAGCCGTTGATCCAACTTTTTCATTTATTTCCTTCGCTTTCCTTAGCTTGTCCTTTTCTTTCCTTGCTTTCCTATACTTGCTTGCTTGCTTCCTCTGCTTGGAGCTCTCTCTCTCTTTCTCAATTTACCCAAGCTAAAGTTGTAATGACCAAAAGCTATGAACTGATCCTCAAAAGATTTTTTTATCATTATTGTCTATTTTTTCTTCATTTTCCTTCATTTTTCCTCTAATTTCATTAGCATGAAAATCTATGTCTCTTCACCTTCCTTTTCTCCCATTTTCCTTTATTTTCCATAAATAAATTCTAATTATTGCCTCTTTTCCTTTTCCAATTTCCATAGCCATTATTAAACCCAAAATTGATGCTCACTAAAGTGTTTTCCCAACATTCAGCTTGGAATACATGTCCCGTTACCTTGGTCTTATTTTTCCTTTATTATCCTTTATTGCATGAAGCTTTAACCCATGGCTATTACAAACACCTACCTCGGTGTTCTATGACACCTATGACCAATGAACCGATGAAAACAAACATAATTCCTTTGGAGCTTTATAACATATCTCGATGCGATATTTACAATGACATCCTACTGAAATCAAAACAAACACACCACTTATTGGAGCTTTATAACCCATCTCATTGTCCTATTTACAACCACACATAGATATACATATACCAAAAAATCATTTTCTTGAACCAACAAATAATGAAGTATACAAAACCCGCATTTGATCAACCATCTTCCATATAGCTTCATCAGGCCCAAAGTGCTTCCATTGCACTTTAACTTGATCAATTAGTCGGTTCCAGAGCATGAGTTGTTTCCACTACAATATGCACTATGGTTATGGCTGGAATCATCCCTATGGTTCCACTTGCTATAAACAACAATCAATCACATGATCAATATCTTGCACATATCTCTTAAGCAATGGAGCATGGAAAACATTGTGGACTTTCACTATTAGAGGAAGTGCAAGGCGGTAGGCCGCTGGTCCAATCCTCTCAAGGATTTCAAAAGGCCTGCAATGCCAAGGTGCCAACTTGGCACATGATCCAATCCTCAAGGAGCTTCGCTTGGGCTTGATGCACAAGTACACATGCTCCCCAGCGTGAAACTCTTTGAATGCCCTGTGATGATCTACATAACTCTTCTGCCTGTCTTTTGCTACTTTTAAATTCCTCCTAACCTGTTCCATTTCTGCCAATATATCCAATCCAATCAATACCATATTCACTGGATCACTCTAGACGATAGGAGTATTACAACTCTTCCCATAGAGAACCTCAAACAGACTCATCCTCAAGGACTCTTGATACCCATTATTATATACAAACTATATTAGTGGAAGATACTCTTCCCACTTCACCTTCTGATGGATGACATACATCCTCATCATATCCTCAAGAATCCTATTCACCCTCTCTGTCTATCCATCTATCTGCAGATGATAAGTTGTACTGCAGGCTAACTCTATCCCCAAGCCTACAAACTAATCCTTCAAAAACCTAGAAGTGAACTTGAAATCTCTGTTTAATATGATCTTCTTGGGAACACCATGCAATCTCACTATCTCCTTGATAAATATCTGACCTACTCCGTTAGCTAAATTCATAGACATAACTGCAATAAAGTAAGATACCTTACTCAACCTGTGAACCAAAACCATGATGGAATCATGCTGCTTCAATGTCCTCAGTAAACCTATAATGAAGTCCATGGAAATGATCTCCCATTTCCACTATGGAATCAAAATTGGTTTTAGTAAGCCAACTGGATGCTTACACTCTTCTTTTATTTTATGACAATCCAAACATCTCACAACAAACTCAACCACCTCTTTCTTCAAGTTTGACCAAAGATATGAATTCTTAATTACTTTCAATGTCTTTGGATATCCCTGGTAACCTGAATACGACTTGAAATTAAACTCCCTCAAGATAAGATTCTTGAGCGCACTGTCATCTGGCACATATATCCTGTTCTTGAATATGACCAAGCCATCTAACTTGAGGTGATTCTACTCATCCCTATCAACTTCACCCTGATGTTGTAACCTGTGCTTTAGCTACTAATACCTGTCATCATGTTGCCCTGCCTACAAGATCCCCTCTAATAAATATGTCCCATAAGAGCTCACAACTGCAATATGATTCACCTACACTTGCCTAATGAGATCATCTGCAACCTGATTCTCCTTATCCTTGATGTAGCTGATCTCAAATTCAAACTCACTAAGAGTAGCCAACCATCTAGCTTGCCTAGCTTTCAGATTAGGTTGGTCAAACAAGTACCTCAGTCTACTGTTATCACTCATCAAAATGAACCTCGTGATAAGGAGATAATGTCTCCACTTCTTCAATGCATGAATGATATCTATCAACTCAAGATCATGAGTCACATAGTTCTGCTCGTGCTCATTCAATTTCCTTAACTCATAACATACCACCTGTCCTTCCTGCATGAGGACTCCAACCAGTCCTCTCTTGCAAGCATCTTTACATACCATGAACTCTTTGTCAGGATCTGCAATCTTCAAGATTAGAGAATTTGTAAGCAACTGCTTCAACTACTGAAAACTAGTTGCACACTCCTTAGTCCATTCACACTTATTTCCTTTTTACTGCAATGATGTAATATGATAGGAAATTTGTGAGAAGTTCCTATTGAACCTCCTCTAATAACCTACTAGTCCCATCAATGATCTAACCTCATCCATATTCCTGGGAGCTAGCCACTCCATGATAGCTCTAATCTTTTTCGGGTCCACTGTTATACCTTCCTTGGAAACAACATGCCTCAAGTAATGAACTCCAGTTTGAAAGAAACTGCACTTGCTAAGCTTGGCATACAACTGATGCACTCTCAACAATATTAACACTACCGCTAGATTCTCTGCATGTTCTTCCTCATTCTTAGAATATATCAATATATCATTAATGAACCTATCACAAAATTTTCCAGATAAGGATGCAACACATTATTCATCAAACACATGAAAGTAGATGGAGAACTAGTAAGAACAAAAGGAACCACAACAAACTCATAATGCCCATACCTGGTACAAAATGCAATCTTGTAGATGTCCTCTTCTTTGATGCGTACCTAATGGTATCATGATCTCAAGCCAATTTTTGAGAACACTGGTGCTCCCTTCAACTAATCAAACAAGTTCTTAGTCCTCAACAATGGATACTTGTTCTTGATAGTCACCTTGTTCAACTACCTATAATCAATGCACAACCTGAGAATACCATCCTTCTTCTTCACAAACAACATGGGTGCACCCCAAGGATATAGACTTGGCCTAATGGATCTCTTATCAAGAATTTCCTTAAGATGTAACTTCAATTCCACTAACTCTGGAGTGCTCTTGTAAGGTGCCTTAGATGCCAATGCTACTCATGATACCAACTCAATAGAGAATACCACTTCCCTATGAGTCTGTAACTCTGAAATCTCTGTAGGAAACACATCCTGAAACAACTGCAAAAATGGATACCTCTTTAGAACTTCATCATCCTCAACATCCTTCCCCTTGTCATTGGAAACATGCACTGGAAATAATACACACCCTTTCCTGTAACTGATTAGCTTGCATAAATATAACCATTCTCACTGATGTAGGCTTCTTCTTTCCCTGCAACATTCTCTTCTCTCCATCATCATCATTCGAGCACTCAGTAGATTTCTCGTAACAATCTACCTTAGTCCTATGAAGGTAGAACGAATCCATGCCCAAAATCATGTTGTATGAACCCAAAAGAAGCACATTTAGATGTGCTAATGTAGGCATACCATTCAACTCAAATGCACAAAATCTCACCCAATGATGAACTCTTTTCTTGGTCCCTATAGCCAACTGCACCAATCAAGACTTTGCATGCACATCTTTACTCAAGCCACACTTATCCACCAGGTTAGGACTAACATAACTATAATTAGATCTAGGATCAATCAAAATGGAAATAACTCGATCATAAAGCTTACCTTCCATCTCAATAATGGACTCCTGCTAATCTATCTGCTTGTTATCAAATGATGCATAAATCTAAGGAATGCTCTAGCCAACATCCCCAAATGTCTACGCCTCTTGAGCAATATAGATCTTGCTATCACTCAGAATTTTATCAAGGTTAAAGAAAGAAAATTTTGAGGTAACCAAAAACCAATCTTTTAGACCAAGGTCCTAGCCAACCTAAGTCTAGAGAGGGCTCTCTCTTTATGATTTAACTCTGTTTAAATAAGATTTCAGGCTAGTTCTTAATGTTCAGGGTTGTTTGTTTTGATTGGGTGGTGGAATTAAGAAGACAAATGGGTAGAGCAAATATGGAGGCCATTGGGCTATGGAGTCAATCAAGAAAGGCTTAACTATATTTGATTTATTACCAAGGTAAGAGTTCACAAGGTAGGCTAACACAACAAGAGCAATTCTGCAGGTTTAAATGGATGAAAATCCTAACCAGGACTAAGGGAAATGAAGAATCCTTAACAGGGATTAATATTAATAAAGTAAGGATGATGAGTAGCAAAGGGCAATGAAGAATCCTTTACTATGGACCAAAGGGGGGGTAAACTACGGAAGTAAAGAGGAAATTAAGAATCTCTAGACCAGGGTAGTTTCAATGGAAAAATAAATAAAATAAACAATTAAAACAGAGAGCACTTAAGCTAATTCTGATAATATCATTCCTTGTTTTCTTTTAAGATTTTACAAGAAACACATATGAATATTTCATAACATAAAGAGAAAACGAGATTTAAACATGAGAAAATGTTTTTTATTTGTTCCAACTATGCACAAGAATCGAGTGAAATGTCCTCAACTTTATTTCATAATTCAGTTAACCAGTCCAGTCTTGAGTACAATAGGTCCTTAGCTTAAAACAAAATGTCTCCAGAAATTCTTTTTAAACCACCCAAAATACTTCAATTGAAGAAGTATTTATATTAATTCTAAACTGAAATATCTTGAAGAAATATCAAGATTGGTTTTAAAAATATCTCAAACTGTTTTACATTAATAGAAATTAAATAAAGGACATTCAAAACTAATGAATCTATTTGGCACTACTTTTATGGATTTATGGTGACAAAGAAGATAAATTCTAATCTGATAGCAACTCTTAAGTGATGATGAGGCATCCCAGTCACTAATTGCTTCCTTCCTTTGTGCATTCTGCCCCAGAAATTCTGCAAACTTAGGGTCCAATGATACGTTTTTATATCTCAATCTGAGCTATATATGTAAAACGTGAAAGAGGTTATTGTAGATAAGAATGTTTTTGAGATAAGCCTCTCTCAGTTTCCCAAAATTCAGCTCCAGATGCTCATAATATTCTCTGCAAAAAGATGTCAAAAACAGGACTTTGCACAAATTGAAAAATAGGCTGTGAAGACATGCACTTATCTCACTTTTGGTAATACCTGTGTACAAAGTGAGATAGGTTTTTGTAGATTGGCCTGTTAGGAAAACAAACCTCCTCTAGTTTCTGAAAATACTTCTTGTATTGCCACAATAGTTTCTGCAAAACTATGACTTAAACAAGAAATTTCTGAAGAATGTACCATTTCTGCTCTGATTTCATCTTTTAACCTCAAATATATTTTAACTGTTTTTCACTTTTACTTTGGATTAACTTCATTGTTTCTGGTGAAAGTGTTTTCATCTCTGTATAACCCTTACTGCATCCAAGTTTACTTTCACTGTTTTACTTTTACCGTTCTGTTTTCTCATCTATCTTCACTTTGACATGAAACTGTATGTTATGCTTTGTAATTGTCTTCACTACTGTTTATCTTTATGCTAGCCGATTTACTTGACTTGGTCTTCAGTCTGATACTCTTTAACCTTGATACACTTTGACTGTTCTTTACTGTGTCCGTTTACCTTCACTGTATATTTTACTGTTTACTGTGTATTTCAATCAATAATTTCTTTTGTTCTTGTGTATATCAGCATCAGGTAGTGGATATAGGCTAAGTCCATGCTTATTGTGTTTATCTGCCTTGTAACTGTATTCTCTATTTGGTTGCTCTGTTCTGACTGTCAATGCTCTGTGCAGTTGTTTTCTTTTCTATTTCCTTGTACAATGTGTTCATCCTTTGAGCATAAGTTATGAATGAGGTTTTCTGTTGATTCTTGGAATAAACCAGTTCCGTGACTAGTATCAGAACTGTTTATCCAAGCTCTGATCTTAGTTTGATAACCTGAAAAAAAAATCAATATTATGTAAGAGAATACAGGTCTTCATGAAGGGCGCTTGATGGCTCTTTGGCACAGGGATGACTGGGAAAGGGGTCACAATGGAGTTTTGGATTGAAAACAGATGGTGAAATCGTGTTGCAGAGGTTTAGGGAGGCGCTGGAACGTTTCATAGGTTTACACAGTCAAACGGGCGAAAACCATGAAAACACAGGTTTTCACGTTATAAGGTTTAACGGGCAGAATTTCGAAATATGGCGTGAAAGTTAATTAAATGAATGGATGGACAGTTTATCAAAATGGCAGGGAAGCGGTATTGAAAGGGCCATTGCATCGCTTATGAGTCGTGGGCGGTTTTGAGGGGAGGCCGCCCGATGCCATTCATCGAGTGCCATGTAGCGGCGGGGTGAACAGTGAAATCGCTCACATCAGGTGGGTAACGTTCGGCATCGGAGGCCACCCGATATGAGCGACAACTGTCAAATTTGAAGGGGTCAGATTGTACGGTGGTCAGGGGTGTGATTTGATCAGGGAGTTAATGGAGGGGCCCGATAGGATAGCAACTGCGGTTTAAGGGAATTTAATGACGTCGGGGATGATTTGATTAGTGGAACAGGTTATTAATTAATCACTGTTTGATTAATTAACCCCTTTTTGTTTGGAGGGTTATGGCTCTTAACTAGTCGCTGCTCGGCTAATTAATCCATTTAATTAATTTACTATGTAAGGTTTATATTTCAAACCTCGGGCAGGATATTATCATATGGGATTCAATAAATATACGGGAACGGGATTTATTTTATGGAGTTAAATAAATATAGTGAATATTAAAGTTAATATGAAATGAAAGTGGAAAAGTGGGTTTTTTTGTGGAAAAAAGGGGTTTTATGTAGGGTTAATTATTTTCCCTAGGAAAATGGTGATTTCACCTTAGGAAAAAGGATTTTTAGATGAAATGAATGAATTATGAAAGGGGTGAATGTTGGTAAGGGGTTTTCAATACTTGGATCCTATAAGTTATTGGGCCAAGGGTCCAGTCCCTCCAGAAGTCAAAGAAATGCTCTGAGCCCCTTTAACTTAAGGTTTTAGGTACTTTTGTCTTTACTTGTGGGAAATTAGTAAATTGAGGGTGAAATGAATGGGGAAATTAACCATTTGACTTTTTGTAACTAATCAATTATCATCCATGTTTTAGTAACTTGATGATGAAGCATATGATATGATTTTTAACCAGCCATTCATCATAATTCTACAACCATTAAACTACTTACGCATCTACTCATCCTACCATTTTTTCTACTCTTTATTAGGGTGCACTTAAGCTGGCAAACCCTTATCAAAACTTTTTCTTTTTTGTTACAATAGAAATATATCTAAATCTATCCTTATTACTTCCAAGGGATTAGATTAAACAATCGAGCTCCTTTTATTCACTCTATCTATCTACTTATCTGCCAAGATTACACTGTTTGGTCAGATATTTATTCTCTATCTATCAACATGAAATTCAAAACACAGAATAATCAAGATTAAACTGTTTGATTACCATGGATTTTGGCATAAATAACAAGTTGCACACAATCATTACTATGCATAAAAGTAAATGGTAATGGCATTTGGGCTTGCACACTTTCATGGTCTTTTCTTTTTGGGGTTCATTTTTTCATTTTTTTTTTCTGACCTTTTTTATTCTTTTTGCCCTTTGATTTTTCTTTTAGGGCATACCCTCTTTACATTTTTTAATTTTTTGAATATGGAAAACATTTGCAGAAAGAAAAGGTATGTACATATTACAGGTTTAATCTCAGCCATTCAAAAATTATGACTCCTATTGGTATAGGAACCTAACAGATATGAGGTCTGCCACCTTGGTACAATGGAAAATCCTTTTTGTGATGATATTTTCCATAAATCCAACACTACAACTATTATCTGCCACTAACTCTATGTTGTTGCTCTCCAGGCTGAGGTCCAAGTCCCTTCTCAACTGCATTAACCTTCTTGTAAGGAGCCACTTTTTCTTTCTCATCCACATCTTGAGGTCTTTCCCACTACGGAGGCCATGTTCCTTTGGTATTATCATTCCCTTTCCAATCACTCTTAGGCTCAGACTTATGCTTCGACTACTCATAACAATGCTTCAATTTCCTAATGACTTCCTCCAATGACCAAGTATCATCACACTCAATCCATTCCTTGAATGCTAATGGTAGTCCACTAATGAACCTTTGAACCTTCATATTCTCATCCTTAGTATATGGCATATACCTCAACAACTCCAAAAACTTAGTCATGTACTCTTTGTCTGTCATAGAACCTATCTTCAACTCATAGAACTCCTGAGCGTTTCAACCATAATATTTCTCGGACAAGTACTTATTTCATAAGAGTCTCTTAAACTCATGCCAACTCAACTCCTCTATCTTGATTCCTCTAAAAAACTTCACATCTTCCCACTAGATATCTTCCTTCCCCTTGTGACTGAAAATAACTATCATGGCTTTCATATTCTCAATATAATCATGTAGCTCGTATAACTTCTTCATCCCCAGTAATCATGCTTCTACATCTTATGGTTTCTTCATCTCTCCATCGAATGTTGGAGACTTGGCTTTCTTGAACTCATCTAGAAAGTACCCCCTCTCCCTCCTCCTATAAGGATGATAGTAATGATGAACATGATGTCTATCTAAACTAGAACTAGAATAGAAACCATAAGCACTACCTCTCCTATCAAGTGTATCCAACCATTTTCCACCTTTGACCATGTCATCCCTATCCAACATGTACCCTGATCGAGACCTACTACCATATGCCCCATTAGTCCTTTCCTTCTGTCCATAACTAATCCTTGGCTGTCCCTGTCTCTGCAAATCAAATAAGCTCTGGAGGATGACTGCATTGACCTCAACTTGCTTTTATTGAGCCCTGACAAGCCTTTCTTGTGACTCATTTATCTTGTCATTATCTTCCTTGCAACTTCTGATTTATGCCTTTAGACTTATCAATGTATTTGATATGTCAAGAGAGCACTCTTCTTTGCTACTCAATTGACCAATAAGGAGAGCCACATGAACTATAATCCAACATTCTGATCATCATCTATGATCTTCTTCTTCCTATAAACATACCATGTTAGATAAATGAAATATAAACATAATCAAAATCATATCTTCCTTTTCTCCTATTTTCCTTTATTTCCCATAAATAATGCCAAATATTGCCTCTTTTCCTTTGCCAATTTCCATAGCCATTATTGAACCCAAAAGTGATGCCCACTAAAGTGTTTGCCCAACATTAAGCTTGGAATACGTGTCCCGTGACCTTGGTCTTATTTTTCCTTTATTATCCTTTATTACATGAAGCTTTAACCTGGGGATGTTACACCCTTGCCTTTGAAAGTTGCCAATTAAAATGAAACATTATACTCAATCGTATATATGAGAAGGGAATATTAGCCATGTTGCATGTAGTTAAGAAATGAGATTCTTATGTAATAGGAAGACACTTCAAGGTAAAATAAAATCATGATAGTAACATTACTTCTTAAAAAAATGAATCTCTTTGGAAGATCAACAAAAGTGAGTCACACATATTCTAGGTTATTATTTTGAAATTATTTGCAGACAAGGGAAAGGGAATATGGTTCATAGAAAGAAGGCATCAAGACCTTAATTTATGAAATTTCCATTCTATAGGATGTTTGGGCAACGAAGCAACAATAGAATGGTATTTGAACCAAACTACATGGTAATTCATTAAAAATTTATAACATGATCCTAATGCATCAAATATTTTTGGTAGAAGAAGGATTCATTATGGTATAAGGATCACCTATATTTATGTAATGAATTCCACATAAAACATAAGTTCTTTCTAAATTACACACTTCTCCTATAAGTGGACACTCAAAGTCTCAAGTGACTTATAAAAATAATGTGAATGATTTTTTCTAAATTTTTTATGAAAATCGATGTTCAAAGTTTGTTGTGGATTGTTTAGTTTTTTGGTATAATAAAGGAGATATTATCTACACCTTAGGCCTTATGGAAATACTATACATACTAAGTTAGTGTTGGGAATAGGTCATGATTTTATCGTAGGCCTACAAAAGTATAAAGGGAAGAAAGTGATGATGGTGGTGGTGGATCAACTTATAGAGTGTGCCCACTTTTTAATCCTTTTAACCAAATATGATAATCAAAATGTTCATGGAAATAGTTCAAAAAATACATGGAAATAAAGAGATTATAGTCAGTGATAGAGGTCCCATTTTGATTAGTAATATTTAGATTGATTTATTTTCTAGTTTGGCTACTCAACTAGCTTATGGCTCTTATTACCATTCCCAATCAAATGGGAAAACTAAGAATGTGAATGACAATGTGAAAACATTATCTTCATTGCTTTACATCTAAAAACAATCCCAATGGTTCTAGTGATTTCCTTTGGAAGAATGGTGTACAACGTTTTCTTCCATACTTCATCCAAAATGTCCCCATTTATGACACTTTATTGTATTATCATTTGTCTATCACATCACCCGTGAGAGGGAAACCTATTGTTCAAGTGGTTGAGGATCACATCCAACACCAACAAGAGGTTCTCCAACTATTCTTAGTTTCCCCCTTAAGGTACCTTGGGTACCGTAATTTAACCCTATCATGAATGCATGATGAATAATACCATAATATACAACATCTCCAAAACTCAATTAATAATCCAAGCAAATTTAACACATGTAAACCATGGAAAATAGAGGTACACCAATAAAATACAACATAACAACATGTAAAACATATTACATAACACATTTAATAAATCATATAACCCTTTGGTTTAAGCTCAAAGCTGTAACAAATCACAAGGGGTGGGTTTTTATTCCTCTCCTTTATCTCTCTTTGGGTGACCTCTTGGTTTTGGCCCCTTTGTTCTCTTTGGACTTGGTCCCCCCTTCAATTCTCCTCTCTTGGGGTAATCCTAGTTTTGGACTATTGTAGACTCTGATTTTAGTACAACCCTTCCTCTGTGGCTTTAGGCGTTGTGGGAACCTTCCATTCCCTAACTATGGGATTGTCTAATCCTAGTCAAGCTCTCACTTATTTGCATAGACACATTCCCCTTCCCTTGTTCCACCATGTTGTGATTTAATTAACACTTAGGCCATATGGGTTGACATGGCATCAAGAAACTACATTGTTCATAGGCCCAAGAAAGTACAAAGCATTCTTCTACAAACTTTTGAGAAAACACTCAACCTGGGATTACCAAAGAAGTCAACAATGGTGAATAGGAAGCACACATAGAAAGAAAATTTATTTCAAAATTGGAATTTGAGGAAAATGTAGGTAGGTGGATCCGTTACATAAAGACCACCCGAACAAGGCAGATTAGATATACATAAACAATATATTTGTATTGGTAGATAAAGACTATCATTGGAAAGGTGCTTATGGAGTGGTTATAGGCTCAACCAAAAATCTTGCTCAACATGGATGATGTGCAATTGGAATTGAAGAAAATAAGTTAAAAAATATCCAAATTGGCAATGAAGGTATTAGATTTGAATTTTTCTAACTCAGATGAGGACACATGAGCATTGACACCATTCTAGTTGATTCTCCATATAGTTAAATGGTTATTGTTGCAATTTTTGTTTTCTTAATTAAAAAGAGAAAGGATGATATCCATAGCAGGGAAATCACCATGAATCATACTCACTAAATTTTCAAACTATATGATATTATTTAGTTTATTTGACTATGTAATATCATGTGCATTGTTTAAATAGCCAAAAACAACCCTATTATGTCATTGATACGGTTTTCCTAATGGAAGACTTATTGTATTTTTTTTGTTTAAGGTTATATATATATATATATATATATATAACATTCAATCATACTAGCCCGAAGACTGATGCCCAAGGAAAAAAAATTAAATAGAAAACAACAATAAAAAAAATTACATTTAGTAGCTAACTTTGAAGGCACTTGGCTGCCCCTTTTTTCCATTCTTCTTCTACACTTTTCCCCAACGTCCTTGATTAGAAGTGGTAGTTATGATAACCAACTAATTCTATTCCACCTTCAGTGGAACTTCTTTATCTATGTTTGAACTCTCAGATACACAAGGTTTTTTAATTCGTTTCGTCTCCTTTCCTGGGGAGATATTCTCATTATGTTGCACTAGATCTGTAGTTTCTGTTGCTTCATTAATTTTCAGGTTTTGAAGCATTATTCCTACTTTCTCAACTCCTCCTTCCACTAATATTTCTTGTGGATTATAATCAACCACACTTGTAGAATTCTCTATTTTCCCTTCATTCTCTTCCTTTGGGGAATGATGCTTTGGGAACTGCCATCCCTTTGGATTTTGGGGCTGTTTCTTTTTTCTTTTTGGATCTTTATTTTCCTAAGGACACAGGTTTTGTAAATCTCTTGTTTGAAGGAAAATACGACATCTAAATGTTCTGTTTTCAAAATCTAGAAGCTGGGTTTATTGAAAATTGTTATGAATCAGGTGTATGTGATTAGGCAAACCTTTACTAAGGTATACCTCTACATAGATCTTGGAAAAAGTAAAAATCCTTTTTTTAGGCCTATCTAGATCCAATTTTATGAACTTCCCAAATGTATTTCCAATTCCTTATATATTTTATGATGCAAAAAAGGAGGGGGAGGTTGATCCGAACTTAAACAGGAACACAACAAATTATAAATATAATTATAAATATAGAGATGCAACGGAAAAAGACTTCATTCCATTAATAGAAAAATATTGAACTACGCTTACAAACATAATGGAAATAAGATAGCTTGGGCAATCGTAGCTTATCTCTGAGAAGAGATGTGGCAGCTACATGCCTTTGAACTGAGTTACAATGAGGTCTAAGGGCCTTTTTATCATTGAAAAATAAGAGAAAACCCTAAATAACCAAAACCCTAACCCGAGGAGATGTAACACCAAGAGTTTATGGGCCCCGTTGGGGTTAGTTGGACAACCAACTTCCTGGGGTCATAACTTGGTCATATTATCTTCGTTTGACGTGTGTGATACTTTGTTGGAAAGATCTCTTCGAGGAATACGGGTATTTATGTGATTTATATAGCAATCACTTAATCTATTTTGCAAAAAAAAAAACGTCGTTTAGGGCCTCAAAACAACTCCAAAAGTTCTAGACCCGAAAAAACTGCCAAAAATAGTAAATTGTGCTACAATTAAGGAAACATATGAAACTGACTGGGGGGTATAGGTGGAATAGGCGGGTGGCCACCAATATCCACCTGGTTCATTCCTCCCCCCTTAGGAAGCAATGATCCCCATTGCGTGCAGAGCCTCCATGAGGTGAGGAAATTTCTATTGAACCTAGTCCATGGTGAACCACTTGCCTTGGTGAAGGAGTTGGCCTGCTTTGACAACTCGATATAGATGTATCCTCTGTTGCTGAGTGTTATTGATCTGTGTGTCCATGATCTGATTAGTTGTGGCATGTTCCATGCAGTCCGAGTTGAGCTGTGTTTGTGTGAGTTGTTCTGCAATGTTAGATGTGTCCAACAATGGTGGAAAGTATGGCCCAAGGTGATCTACATTGAACACTAGGTGCTGACCAAGGAATGGTGGGATGTTGAGCTTGAAGGTATTTTCACCGATGACCTTGGTGATGGTGTATGGCCCATACCGGAGCAGGTGAAGCTTTCGGTGGGGTCCAACAAGGCGCTCCTTTTGCAAATGAAGCCAAACTTTGTCGCCACCTGGAACTTGTGTGACACTCGATGCTGATCATGGCACTGCTTGTACTTAGCATTGGCTTTATCCAATATATCATGAACATGTTGGTGGATGTGTTAAATGTGCTCAATGAAGTTAGTCATTAGCCCTTTCAGCTTCAGACTGCACATGAGCCGAATCTACTAAAGTGACTGCAAATGGTATGGCCACATCAATAGGGCATAATGAGTAAAATCCCAACCCTACTTGAAAGGGGTTGTGGCCTGTTGAGCTGTGGAGAGCTCTGTTGTAGCTGTGTTGAACATAGGGGAGACTTTCATCCCATGTGCGTGCATGCTCTGAGTTGTACATGCGCAAAATGTGTATGATCATCCTGTTGACAACCTACGTTTGGCCATCAGTTTGGGGATGAAAAACGTGGAATTAGTAAGTTTTGTATCTAACATCGACCAGAGACTTGACCAAAATGCACTCAAGATTTTGTTGTCCCAATCTGATATAATGGACTGTGGGATTCCAAAGTGTACCCACACTTGCTCAAAGAAAAGCTTAGCAGTGGCCTCTGTTGTGATACTCTTCTTGTAGACCGCCATGATGGCCATCTTAGAGAATCTATCAATAACCATGAAAATGCAATCGTTGTCGTGCTTAATAGAAGAAAGGCCCGACATATAATCCATGGAGACAGATTCCCAAGGCTAACTAGGAGTATGGAGAGGAGTATACAAGCCTTAATTCTTGATGGTTGGTTTGGAAATGGCGCAGGTAGTGCAAGATCTAATGTACTTCCCAACATCCTAATGAAGTTTGAGCCAATAAAAATACTTCTGCAATACTGCCACTGTTTTCTCTACTCCGAAATGTCTAGCGACCCGACTCTAGTGCACCTCCCAAATCATCTTGGCACGCTCACTTGAAGGAACACATATGTGTCCCAAGTAGCATAACAGTGCATCCCAAACGTGAGAATTTGGAACTTGCTTCCCTTCCAAGAGTGTCTGGTATATGTTGCCGAATTTTTTATCACTCTTGTAAAGATGCGGCCACCCTGATGTCTCATGTCCACAGGAGTCGAGCACAGGGATTAGCATCATGACCAGTGGTCAATTGGGGCAATCAATGACATTATTGGTGTTGCCCTTCTTATACTTAATGTTCAAATGGAATTGATTCAGATAGGTGGACCATTTCTGATGGCAATCATTATGTAACTTCCCTTGTGTCTGCATGAACTGTAGAGGCTGATGGTTTGTGTGGATGACTGTTTCCTTCCCCAGAATGTAATGCTTGCATTGAGGAAGGCCTACATAATGAAATACATTTCTTTGTCATATGTGGGGTTCTTTCGGACTATGTATGAAAGTGTCTCAATGTGGTAAGTTACTAGATGCCCATGTTGAGTAAGAATTGCACCAATAACATAGTCAGAGGCATTTGTCTCAATCTCAAATGGTTGTTATAGATCTGGTAATGTGAGCACTAATGCAAAACAAAGGTGATTCTTCAACTCGGAGAATAATCATTGTTGGGTTTCCAACCAAAAGAACTTTGCTTTTGCTCCGCCCTTGGTGACTTGACTTAAGGGCCAAGTTATATGAGAGAACCCCAACACGAACCTACGATAGAAATTGGCATGACCCAAAAATTTGTGGAGCTCTGTTAGAGTGGTTGGGGTTGGCTAATCCTGAATGAATTATATCTTAGATGGGTCCACATGCACACCCTGCTCATTAATGGTGTACCCTAGATATTGAACCTAGGTCAAGCCAAAGGTGCATTTCTCCAAGTTAGCACACAACTTGTGTTGTCGAAGGGTTTGAAGGACTTGTCGAATATGGTGGAGGTGATCTTCCCAACTCTAGCTGAATATCAAGATGTCATCTAAATATACCACCACGAATGCATTGGTGAAGGGCCATAAGATGTCGTCCAACAGTCTCATGAAGGTTGCAGGGGTGTTCGTCAATCCGAACGGAATGACCAACCATTCGAAAAGGCCCTCCTTAAATTTGAAGGTAGTCTTCCACACATCGAAGGGTTCGATAGGCACCTGGTGATAACCCGACTTCAAGTCAATCTTGCTGAAATATTCCCCCCCCCCCCCTTGAGCTGGTGCAAAAGGTCATCAATCCACGGGATTGGGTACCTATTTCGGACAGTGATCTTGTTCAGTGCTTGATAGTCAATACAGGGCCTCCAAGTCCCATCCTTCTTCTGTACCAATACAATCAGGCTCCCACAATGTGATGAACTTGGCCCGATGTGCCCTTTCTTTAGTAGTTCCCGAATCTGCCTCTTGATCTCATCGTTCTCCAAAACAGAGCATCGATAGATCGATCCATTGGGCAGTGATGCGCCCTGGGTCAGATCGATGGAGTGCTTGACCTCACAGTGTAGAGGTACCCCTGTGGGTGAGGCAAAAGTATCCCTATACTCCTCCATGACCTTGTCCATCTGCTGCTGCTATGTAGAGGAGCCCTACCTGGAAACCGTGGCCACAACCTTCTTCTTGCCTTGGGGGGAAATCATGAGGAAAACAAATTTCCTAGTCTGGGAAATGATCTTATTGCATTGCTTTGTAGTGATCAAAGAGATAGTGGTAGGCGGGGCTACCTCTGGTATCCTGTACAAATTATTAGCCAAAGTAATAAATCATAGAGCAAGGTCTAGACTCATATACAACATGTCGCTTCCAAAAGTATTGTCATCCTAACAATACATCAGAAACTTAAAGAGGAGAAATGTCACACAATACCTCATCCTGGAAGGGCTTGATGATGTAGGGAAGATGACACTACTGATTGACGTGAAGATCTCGTCCTTGGTGAAGCCACTCGATGGTGTACGATTGTGGATGTCTTGTAGTATTTAGGCTCAACCACTTCACGAATTCTGCTGAAATGAGGTTATTTTGGTTCCTGTTGTCGGCAATGAACTACAATGGAGAACCCTTCACCCACATTTGTGAGTGGAAGAGGTGTTCCCCCTCCTCTAGATCTTTGTGGTGGCCACGGTGGCACTGGGCTCCACATCAATGATTTTCTTCCCTTTGTTAGTCCCCTTATCAGGTTTTAATTCAAAGTCGGAACTTGTGTCTGATTCAGAAGCCTTCATCTCAGCCACTAGTGATTGCTTGGCCTGACACTCACTTGTGTTGTGAGTGGAGCTCTTATGTAACTCACACCATTTTCCCATGTCCTTCTTCATCTTCATGGTGTTGTTCTTTCCTTGCGGCTTCAACGAGCTATCATGGGTAGCCCCACTTTGGCTTGGTCCCTTGTTCTGTGGTTCGGGGGCACCTTTTCCTTCCTTTGGATTTGCAGATCCAAATTCCCACTTCTTTTATTTAAACTTATGCTCAATATTTACAACGTACGAATATGTCGTGCCGAGCAAGGAAATGTCCAAGAACTCCATGTCATCCTAGATGTACTTGTGTAGACAGTCGTGGTACTTAAGCACCAAATACCATTCAGTATCCTTGATACCCAGCTTCATGCGAAGGATGGAAAGTATTTGTGAACTCTGGCACATCTTGGTCCCTTCCCTGCCATAGTGTGGTCCACTTCATGTATTTATCTTCATAGCTCCCAACAGGGTAATACTGTTGCTTTATGGCATATTGGAAAGAATTCCAAGTGGGTGCAATTGAAAACAATGAGGGTTCACTCTTGTCCTTTTATTCACAGTAGTTTTCCCACTAGTACTTAACGTGCAGGGTGGCTTTGAGAAGTGAAACCATAATCTTTTCCTGATTGGAAAAGTCATGAACTGAAAAATATCCTTCAAATAGATTTAACCATTTATCTAGAGCACCTGCATCTATCAGGCCTTCGAATATGGGAACATCGAAGTTAAATTGTACCTTAAAAGGAGTGGTGCCTCCAGAGTGGCTGTTGGATGAAGATACATCACCTGTGGGTAGCCGTCGAAGGATCTGGGCAAAGTTATCCATCATCGCGTCCCTTTGTCACTCAAGGGCTTCCTCGAGCAACTTTGTTTAAGGATCTCCTGCCCCTCATATTTCTTTTCTTTCACCAGGGGAGTCGTCGAGTTTTGCAAGGTCGATCCTACAATGGTTCAACCAGATCGAGCCCTAACTCCTTATACCGTGACCTCGTTGGGGACATGCAAAGAAAAATAGAGAAAGAGAAGACCCCTCTGATACCACTGCTCCAAACTTAAACAGGGAACACAACAACTTACAGATATAATCATAAACAAAAAGATGCAACAAAAAAACAATTCATTTCATTAATAGAAAAATATTGAACTATGCTTACAAACAGAATAGATATAAGATAGCTCGGGCGATGGTAGCTTATCTCTGAGAAGAGATGTGGTAGCTACATGCCTCTGAACTGAGTTACAATGAGACTCAAGGGCCTTTTTATTATTGAACAATAAGAGAAAACCCTAAACAACCAAAACCCTAACTTGAGGAGATGTAACACCAAGAGTTTATGGGCCCCATTGGGATTAGTTGGGCAACCAACTTCCCAAGGTCGTAAATTGGTCATATTATCTCCATTTGACGCGTATGATACCTCGTTGGAAAGATCTCTCAGAGGACTACAATTATAGATGTGATTTCCATAGCAATCACTAATTGCTATTTTTCCAAAAAAAATGTTGTTTAGGGCCTCAAAATGACTCCGGAAGTTCAGGACCTGAAAAACTGCCAAAAATAGTAAATTGTGCTGCAATTAAGGAAACAGATGAAATTGAATGGGGGGTCTAGGTGGAATAGTCGGGTGGTCACCAATATCCACCTCGATAAGAGGTTATGTAATCTGACCTAGACTGTCATTCTCAATACCAACATTGTATCATAATCAAAACTCGGGAACCATGGGGTCGTAAAAAGGCCTACGTTGCCCCAAAACCATGGAACCTCTTTTGAAGCGAAATCCAAATCCTTCAATGTATAAAATTATTCAACAAAAAACACCTAGAACATAAATGAATATCGCAGTTTGCAGTCTAGGTAGAGAAAACCCACTAATGTAGATCCTTGGATTTGGGCTAGAAACCATTGAATCTACATATCACTGTTTGGGATTGAAAAATGGTGAAAATTTTGTTAACCCCTAGAAGGTTAACAAGCATAATCGAAGCTTGATTCATTTGTTCCATGATGTAAGGACCGAGGATATTAAGGATTAGATTATATTTGTTTTGTGTCTCATCCTTTCTTTTCACGACATCCTTAAATGAAGATGGTCCCTTTTGATTTTTGGGTCCTAAATGATCTCTCCACAACCTCATATTTATGATAACAAAGGCATTTCACTCGATGCGATAGTCCTACATCTCAAAAGCATCTTGTAATGATTTTCTTGCATGAACCAAACCCTGTAACTGCATCGATATCCCAACTTATATTGGATCTTTCACTTCACATCTAACACTAGATATTCATCCTACAAACCTAAGAGAATCGACTTCCCCTCTAGGGATTTCACAAAGATTTGAAAAGGGACATTCCAATCGAGATCTGTTAACTGGTCCTCACCACACATCGAATTTGGAAATGGATCCCTATATGTAGTGCTTTCGACCCTAGATTAGGCCCACGAGATGCGTCCAATAATGTGAAGCAATTTCTAGAGACTAGATCTGATCATGAGAAAGCAGATCTGGTCAGAACCCTAGCCAAAAAACAAGAGTCTTTTTGGATCTCCAACAACCCATGCACCCTATGGAGGAAAGAGATCCATAAAATTTCTTCCATATTTGTGGATTTTGGTTATTTATCTACCAAATCTATTGGGGAATAACACAAATCTACTTTAAAAAACAAATGTCGGGCTAGTTGAATGAATCTCAGTCTTCGTAGCTTCATGTTTCAAGAAACCCACACTGCTCCTTCCATCTTCATCATTCTCCCCATGATAAAAAACATCCTCATGACTATGGTTGTGCAGGAATAATGGACATAAGACCCCAACTGCACAATTCATAGTGCCCTTGTAATCCAAACCACATTCAGGTCTGCACAACAATGTTTTAGCCACCATCCCTTTGTGTTCTACAAATGAAAAAACACCCTTCCCATGTTGCAAAGGTCTAAACAAAATTTTGGTATTTGAGGGCTAGAAAGAGGCCCAAACTGCTTGAAGAGAAATCCATTGCATCCCTTGTTGTGATTGGACTCATGCCGAAATAATGGATTGATAAGAACATAGTTGCCAATAGTCTCAAAGGTGATTTGAAGCTTGAAGACGACAACAAAAAGCAAAATGTCTGCAAACACTTTAGTGCACCTCAAACTAAAATCCACACACACACACACATATATATTCAATTGGGGTTGTAATCTTCCCCGCCCAAGTTCAAATCTCCTCTAGTGACATGATGAGCTATAATTCCTTGATAAATATTGTTGTAATGGTTTTGTGCTTCTGAATATTGTTGTATTGGCTTCAAGCCTTGTGAACTCTTAAGTGAGTATACTTGTGAACTGACCTATTACCAACAACATCACTCTAGCTCTTGGGATAAAACAGAAATTGGTTTCTTTCTTAAAAATTAAATACATTATATAGATCTATATATATTATAATCATAAATGAGCAACTATAATTATTGACTCTGAAGGGATTAAAAATGAAAATATAATACATGCATATTATATATTATATGCATGTATTTTATTTTCATTTTTAATGCCTTCATAAGTAATAAGCCTATGTTTCTCTTTTGTGATTATAGTTTACTAATAACCTCTAATGTACTTATTCAAATATATATTATTGTTTTTATTTTATTTATGTTTTTATAATAAAGCATTAATAACAACTACAAATCCTTTAGAGTTACTAATAAATATTGATGATAATACTAGTTAAACAAGTGTTGCAGAGCAACTTAGTCCCTGCCACTCAAGTTAGAAATTATGCTACGGGAAAAATTGCATAAGAAATTATAACCTACAATGGTCAAGCTAAATTAATAGTAGTCAATGTGCAAATTGGGTCCTATAGTCTTGCTTGGTAGGAATTGATAAATTGAGACGTGAATTGTATAAATTAATTGCTTGCTCAAACACAAGGACTTACATAAATTATGGTGGGTAGTAACTGATAAATTGAGATGTGAATTGTATAAATTAATTGCTTGCTCATACACAAGGACTTCCATAAATTATGGTGGGTAGTAACCACTAGTAAGTTTACACATGTACAATTTTACTCCTACATAAGTGTTGAGGAAAAAATAAATGATGGTTAGAAGTAACTATTTTACATCTTATTGCTATCCATTTTTTATGTAGAAACTTGCTTAAATTATGGTGGGAAGTAATCTGATGGTAAATATGTTATTTACTTGAGTATGAATTATTTTCAAGGATCTTAGTTTTGGATTGTTTTGATACAAAGCTTAAGAATAAAAAATCACTACATAAATATCTAAAAATCATGCATGAATATTTCAACCATATCCATAAATTATGGTATAAAATATGTGAGGCAGTGGTCCACATGGCATTATGTTGTGCAAGGCTGTAATAAGACATTCAAGTTATGGTCCAATCAAATGTTTGAAAACTAGGTTTCTTAATAATATTGATAATATTTATTTCTCAAAGTTAAACATTATAAGTTGCATTGGTCAATTTTAAACTAATAGTGGTAAACAGATAAATCGATTGCTAGAGTCATACCTTTGCACAATAATTCATATGATCTATATTGTTGTAATTTATGTAGTTGTAATGAAGAGACATTATTGACAAATAAGCATTGTTGACATTTACAATGTCAATTAAATAACAATATTTAATTTTAAATTCAAGAAACATAAAATAAATTCATACAATCAAAATTGAAAGCACCAATACTCTAATTTCAAGATCAAATCCTAAGATTTATTTTTTCCTGTCAGTGTGTTGGTGAGGGCCCTAATCTGCATTGCTACTGTAACCCTTAGACTGGGGGATGAGTTTCTAGCGACGAAGAAGGGTTTGAAGAGGGTCTCAAGCACCTACAACACCAAGGGTTTCCACTGTTTTAGATCATCCATGCCTCCCCAAGCTATAACGCATCCTGCAGGAACAGTAGTTCCCTAAAAGGTTGTGGTGAAGAGCCAAAATAAGACTGTCCAGAGGACCAAAAATATTTCACTGCTAAATTTTGAGCCTGAACTTGTTCAAAATGTTGAGATACTAAAACAGACCACTCGTGTAGAAGACACTAAGGTTCCCGAGGTTCTAGTATAGGAGGAGAAAAGTATTGAAGACAAGAAGTTAAAAGAGTAGTCCGCAAAAGACACCACCACTTTAGAGGAGACACGTCTAGGGAGTGAATATGCGCCTAAGTAAGGGGAATCCATTGGCGAGAAGGATGAGCCTGTCACCACATCATATCTCCTAATCCCTTTTCAGATCTCGATTAGATCAATTTCCGGGCACTCGCTACTTTTTTGGGTGAGATCTATGGATATGGTAAAAGACCTCAAGTTGTCGCTGAAACTCAAAAAAGGGATACCCTATGGTTTACAAGCCTTATTTTCAAAGGTAAGCCATTGAAAGATCTATCTCATCTCTTTGTTTATAATATATGTAGGGATGTCATAGTTTTCTTGGCACTTCGACTGCATGGGGGAGCTTTTGGAAAACCTTCCTCTTCCCAAGCTTTCTCTTATAAGTTCCTCAAATTGCAATGTCACCTCAGGCATGTCCCCAACCCTCGCGCAAGGTGACTCAGGCCCATGTCGCTCCAGGTTCTTTTTTAGTAGACAAAGATGAGGAGGTCCCTTCACTCGAAATCACTCATCTAGATTTGGAGGAACTCTGCAGTGTCTTGGTAGAAAATGGCCTCATCTACCATTTCAATGGGTTGGGGCCATGCACAACAAACCTTTATAAATGGATTTATTCAAATTGGACCAAGGACTGCAGGGTCTTCTTCTGTTCTAAGGGTTTCTTCATCATCGTGTTTTTCAATGACGAGGATTATCATAATGTTATTTTTAAGGGGCCTTGGTTTAGGGGAAAAGTCGGGCTCTTCCTCACCTTTTGGTTCCTAGATTTTAACCCATCCACAACATTGATCACAAAACTACCCATTTGGGTTTGGATCCCAATTTTGTCAGCTCATCTATGGCATTCTTTAGTGTTTTAGGGTATCAGAAACACGTTGGGTCATTTTCTGGTCGTAGATCCCTCATGAGGCCAATGTGGAGTCTACACCTATGGCATGATTTGTGTAGAACTTGACATCAACAAAGACTTGCCCAACAAAATAAATTTAAAAATATATTATTTTCACTGTACTAAGTTGCCAAACTATGAGAACACTACTTTTTGGTGTCAACTTTTCCATTAAACAGACCATCTTCAGAATTCGTATTTCCAAAACCTAGTCAAATGTAATCAAGGTCTAAGGCATGGAATCCATGCATCCACCTCTTCTAGAAGAGGAGGATTCCTCTTCCTTGGATCAATAAATGTGGATTCTAATCATGACATGCCCTCATCGGACAAGGCCCATAACTCAAATCTTCAAAAGACTTGTGAAGAAGGTAAGGAGATCCAAGTTGTGCCAGCTAAAAAAGAAGAAGTCATTAATAATGTGTTATTGGGAACTCTGAAGCGCACCCATGAATCAACCTCCTCAGAATCTTGAAGGAAGCCTCCTTAGCTTGTCAGAAAAATCTTCAAGTAGCACATGTGGCCCCACCTTTAGAAGGTTGGGTCAAAGTAGCAAAGAAAGAAAGAAAGAAAGGACACACTGGTGATCTACCCCAATCTGGGTATTCCCGGCTTGTGGTAATGTAATGCAAAATCTATTTTCCGTTAGTATAATTAAGTAAACAAAAAAGAAGCATGTCATAGTTCTGTCGTAGTTTGTGGGGTGGCTAAATGATAGGGCTGTAGTTTTTTTGAAAAAAAAAAGAATTAAAAAAAAATAAACTCTTTTTTCTTAGAATGCAATATTTATGCTTTGTGGTTTCTTTTGTTTCCTCTAGATGGGCAGGATGGCTGGATGCATAGTTCTCAACTGCCATGAAAACTCTAACCTTGCTATGTAAACATTGGATTTTAAGTTTTGGGTCTTTTGTTATTTAGTCTTCATGCTTACTTTGTCTTACCTAGTTGGAGACTTATACTCCCAAGTCAACCTTTTTGGAGGACATATGTTATCAATGTAAAACTTATCTTTATTAATAGAAATCCTTTGTATTGGCTTACAAAGTAAAACTCATGTCACTTACCAAAATTGAACTTGGGTGGGGAGGATTTTATTTAGTCCTCCTAAGCACCCAAGATAACCCCAATTGACATGTTTTATTTTATTTTTATTTATTTAAAAAGTAATTTTTGATTTCATAATTTTATATTCTTGAAAACATTAATAAAATATTATATTTAAAAATATATTTGATTTTTTTTTTTGTGAAATTAAAAATTAATGATTTATCACTTTTATTTGAATGTAACCCCAAGGGTTATGTTCTTGGTTTGAGTTCCCATCGTTAGCACTTTGCTAATGGGAGGTCATGGTCATCTTCTCGACAAACTCAATGGGGTTTAGGCTCTGTTTCAACGAGTCAAAAAAAGTAATCCTTTAGTAAATATGTTTGGATAGGTTTTTGTAGAGTAACGACCATGATCTCTAGTGTTTTGTTGAACCAAAATAAGTAATAATAATAATTTTTATAAATGTAAATAAATAGTAAAATATAATTTTTTTTAATCCCATAAATTACATATTTAACAAAAAGTGTACGCAAATTCCAAGACGTGTATATATTAATTATGAAAAAAGGGTAATGAAATACATCAATATAAAAATAATGAAATAAGGTCTATTATATTGAAACATATTTGACATGAATCAACACGTGAATTATATAAGGATAAGAGATATTGCTTAAGTAAATAATCCCTTTGTCCATGTTAATTTTTTTTAGTGTAAATAATTATTATTTTTGTAATTTCATTGGTTTGAATGGATTGCTTTTAGTTTGGTTGACATTCGAGATTGGTAGTTAATATCAATTTTTATTATTTATTATTCAACTTCTTCATCCAAATATCTTCAAAAAAAGTTGAACACTATTAAAAAATAAAAAACTATTTTATAACACAATACAGTATTTTTAAAAATAACAATTTGTCATGGTAGAAACAAAACTAAATTTAATTTAAAAATAAATAAAAATAAGTTACATTCTTCCTTGATATAAAACCATATTGCTTCCTGATGAATTAATCACCATTTCAGTGGATCCATATCTACTACGTGCTTAATAAATTGCTTCCCATATTGACCCAGTTCCCTACTAAATATTATCGACTAAATAAACCCACTAGAGATTGGGCTCTAGTGATTAAATCACTTAACTTGAATCGATCAAATTTGGTTATAACATATCCAAATCAATTTTCAGTTGATTCTAAACTAGAATTTTAAAAGTTTGTATTAAATTATGAAAATCATGATCTCAGTAAATATTTTTTATTTTTTATTTTTAATATTTTTTTTAAATTGAGTTTATGTGAGTTTGAGATAATTGTTTTAATAACTAATCTATGGTTTTGAGTAGCTGATGAACCAACGGACACCTAAGCTATCAAAATCTAGGGATCGCATTTCCGGCTTGGGCCACGACAATCCTTAGCATGTTTGAATTTTTTTCGAAGTTTCAAACCAGTGACCTTTACACCACAAAGTTCCTTAACAGAACACACTGTCACTATTTATTCTATGCTTCGTGGGCTTTATATTTTAATAATTTTTATTTTAGATCTTCAATAAATATTTTTTTACTAAAATGATTATAATTTATATTAAAATATAGGCATGGTTACATTATAAGACATTTTAATGAAAATAAAAATGTACTTTTCCAAAGTTAATAAAAGCTATCCTGCTAGCCTTTAACAAAAGCTATCCTGCTAGCCTTTAATGTTACATTTCTTACCCTTGCACCAAAAAAAAAAAAAAACAATGCACTGGACCCTAGTGGGTTTCATCCTATTTCCCTTTGCAACGCTATCTACAAAATTATCTCTAAAATCATTGCCAATTGTTTGAAACCCATTATTCCATCACTCATCTCTCCATAATATACATGTTCTATGGAAGCAAGACAAGTTTTGGATGGGATAATAGTGGCCCAAGAACTAGCTCATTCCCTTCATCATTCAAAAAAGCAGGTGTGCTCGTCAAGCTTAATTTATCTAAGGCTTTTGATAATTTAAGTTGGTATTAAATTTCACAAATTCTTAGAGTGTTTGGTTTCTCAAAATCCCAGATCACCTGGATTCTTTCCCTTATCTCCTCTACCTTCTTCTCTATATTAGTTAATGGCTCTCCCTCTAAGGCCTTCAACCCTTCTAGAGGAATTTGTCAAGGTGATCATCTTTCCTGCTTTATCTTCACTCTCACGGCCAAAGGGTTGGGATGCGCCCTAAAACAAGCTATTAGTAATGGTACCATCAAGGGTCTAATCTTCTCCAACTATAATGAAAAAAACTCACACCAACAAGTTGTGGATGATATAATGATCATGGGCATTCCAACTATCCGAGAAGCATTAGCTTTGGATGATTTCACAACTGCCTTAGGCATGGACATAAATTCACAAAAGTCCAAGATCTTCTTCTTCAATACTCCCCTTTCTATTCAATGCAATCTCATTGATCTCTCAAGGTTCAAGAAAAGGACCTCACTCACTACCTACCTAGGCACCCCTTTAGCTCCCAATTACTTGTGTACCAAAATTTGGTCTAACCTCATTCAAAATTTTACCAATCAATTGGATGGCTAAACTTTTCACTCACTTAACATAGCTAGCAGAACTATCCTCCTTAAATATGTCTTGCATGCCTTACCCGTGCATGTTCTCTTCCCCCTCCCAGTTTCGAAAAACATCCTTCATCAAATCAAAGTCCTTCAACAAATTTTCTTATGGGGAGGAGAAAAAATGGGCATTAGTTTCTTGGGATAAATTATGTCTCCCCAAAAAATCAGGAGGACTGAGTTTCCGAGACCTGGAAACTTTGAAAACTATCATAGGAGCCAAAATTTGATGGTGTTGGATGTAAGAAGGTTAGGACTTATGGAAGAAAATATGGTACAATAAATACAACAACCAAATTTCTAACTAATAATGCATTTGCACATCTATCTTTCCAACAAACTCATCTATCTAGAATATGGCTTGTAAAAACAATGTAAACTTTGAAACGGGAACCCATACTGTTACCCGTTTTGTAGAGATAGCAAAAAAGTGACTCGATTTCAAAAAGGGGTTATGCGGAACAGACGTGTGTTTTTGAAAGCTTAGTTTTTGGCACTATAAATTTTTTATGTACATTGCGTTTTATGATGGTAGTGTTTCTTATGTTGATTTAAAAACGTGGTAATTCTGCACCAGACTTTTTTTTTAAATGTTTTTTTTTAACTTTTTTATTTTCCTAATGTAATGAAATTAATAATTATTTGTAAACTTTTTTTTTTTTCTAATGTATGAAATGTAAATAGTTATTTTGTAAACTTAATAATTTTTGAAGTGTTATTTTTCTTCATATTTTCTTGTTTTTATTTTAATTTTTTTTTTGTAGTGAAGTTTTTATTGTTTCTCATATTTAAAAAAGAAGGTTGATATTTTGACTTTTCAATATTCTACATATTTATACATTGGTAATTAATTTTTCAATCCACAAGAAATAATTGTTTCTAAAAAACAATATTTTCTAACAATTGACATAAAAATAGACATTTTTAACATAAATATAATTAAAAAACTACACGTTTTGATAATTTTTTACTACAATTGACATGTGAAAATCACAATTTTTATACGAAAATTTTAACTAAAAATAGTTAAATAATAGTTTTTTTTTTTTTTATGAATTTCATATCAAAAAAAATAATAATCACTTTTTTTTTCAAAAAATATTGGTTAACTTACAAATTAATGCGAAAATCACATATTGCAAATATTCAACGCATAACAACCTCAATTGAGTGTATATTCTTCTCGTAAAATGTCAAAGTCAAAACATTGCAAGTATAACTACTTAATAGTTACAAAAAATGAGTTTGATTTCCAAGCATAACTTAAATTTAATCAACAATGTCACGTAATCCAAACTCTTCGTCCTCAAGAGTTTCATCATTGTTTTCTTCCTCAATATTTTCTGCTTCCTTTTGCTCATTTTCGTCTTCTAGTGGATCTTTCATGTCTGCCAATCTCCCAATGTATGTCTTTCCAAACATCCCATGTAATGGTGGTTGAGGTTCTTTTGCCTTTTTTGCGGCACGTGATTCACTAAAGTCCCCTTTCTTCAACCCAATTTCTTGCATTGCATCTGGAAGAAATTGAAGAGCATTAATTCTTTGCTGAATGAAATTGAAGAGCATTAATTCTTTTTCAATTGCAATGCAATTTCTTCCTTTTTGAAGGCAGCATGTACCTAGTTATCAAGCACAAAAGAAATAATGAAGTAAATTAGTACAATGACATATTAATTTAAAAAATAACATATTGAAATTCAATTCTATATAATAAAACTTACCTGAGCCAGAAAATAAATCCAGAACCAAATCTCCTTCATTTGAACATATGTCTATAAGATAGTTAATCAATAATTGTGGTTTTTGATAAATGTTAACTATCTCTCCTTTTGCTTCTTTGTCTTCATATGTTAGTTTTCTCACAACAGCATCATAACTCAGTATTTGGCTATGACTCTTTCCGTCCACCCGATTAAAAATCATAGACATACAGCTATCATCTTTTGCCCAACTATCAATATGAATGAACTCACAATCATTTATAAATACTTGATCATCACGGTTAAGAAGATTTGACTTTTGCTTGTAACATGAAATAGTAAAAGTTCAATCAACTTGTACATAAATGAATTTTTCAACACTAATCACATATACATTTTAAACGTCTTACCATGTAAGATGCATCCTTGAATTTGCTTTCCCTTTGAAGCTTGACAATATCATTGCCAATTGTGTGTCTGAATGAAATGTCACAAATCTCAATAATGGTGATGACGTGACTCCTACAAATCCCGCAACCAGTTTACTAAAAGCTTGATAAGTATAAGGGTCACTATCATAGTCAATATTTGGAACATTGAAACCATGGGGAATATCTGCAATAACTAGGGCATAGTCCCTTTTAGGTATTAGCAATGTCTTCACAGTCACCTTGTATTACTTATATTGAACAGTGTCTAGCCCATTCCAAATGAAATGAGTAAGAGTTGGATCAAGTTCAACATTCTTAACATGTTGCTTCTTCAGCCTTTCGGTCTTTATATTTTCAATAAAGGTTCTGAAGCTAGTTGGCACTCCATTATCATCCTTCTTCATCTTTTATAAAATAAACAAATATATGTGTAAGTTATAAATTAAAAATAGTACACAGATGAATAAAAACAAATGTGTAAATAAAGATACCTTTTTAAATGCAAGATAAAAAGATTTTAATGCTGATATAGAACTTGAATCTGGATAGTTGCATACGACATCATCCCAACTATCTTCATTCAACAATCTAACCATTTGTTCTTGAATTTTCATGTAAACTTTGTGACTACATAGATAAA
>APFE031759111.1:132281-168456 GCA_000404065.3 Pinus taeda | reverse complement strand
TTCTCTAATGAATCAAGTTCCCAAAGACGAACATCATGTTGGATATTATCCTTTAAAGTCCCTATGAACACATCAATCCTATCTCCTCTAGAATATTTTTTTACCCTTATGTTCAATTTTTGGAACTCCTCAATGTGCTCCATTATTGAACCCTTTTGTTTGAGACTTATCAATTGGCTAAAAAAAGTGTTGCTTTTTGTATCCTCATAATGTTCTATCAATTCTTCCGTAAAAATTTCCCAAATGATAAATTGTACGAGAGCAAAGCCATTGATACCATAAAAATTGATTTGGTTCCAAATATAAAGTTGCCATACGTACCTTTTGTGTGTTTTGCACATTATTGAGATCGAAAAATTGCTCCATTTGTAATATCCATGCTGCGGGATCCTTGCCATAAAAATTCCTCATATCGATTTTTGGAATATGGTGGGCATTCAATCCCACATTAGAGTCTATGAAATCATGATTAACATTTCTTTTGTTCGCATCATGAGTTTCCTTTACTACCTTTTTACCATTAATAAGTATTTCTTATAGAAAATTTGTCAAATTTGTCTTCAAATCTGCCATGTTTGTCTTCAAATATGTCTTCAAATATGTCTTCAAATCTACCATGTCTCTCCCCAAATCTATCTTCAAATCTACATTCAAATCATCCATCTTAGCTTCCATGCCCTTTATCTTAGATTCCACGCCATTTATCTTAGCTTTTGTTAGCTTTTGTGCAAGTGACACTTGTTGCACTTGGTCTTGTAATTTTGATATATCATGTAGCATGTCTTCCTCTTCTTCATGAGTCATGCTAGAGCATTTAGGTTGCTTACTAGGTGTTTGCATTTCCTTTCCTCAGGGCATCAGTTACTGATAATAATTCTCTACTATGCCCTTTTAATTCCTTCAAAAAAAAAATTCAAACCAAGCTTAAGCAAAAATTTAAAAAAAATCTACACACCTTTCTTCACTTTGTAGGAGCTTGATATTGTCTCTAATGTATCTCTGTACTTTTTGATCATCCAGTTCTGAAATTGTGGTCTATAGTAGCCCTCTGAGTCCTCTTTCCAATGCAACTAGTTTGATCCAAATTAGATTCTCCAAGGAAGCGTTATGAAAAATCTCCCACAGTGACCTGATTATAGACTAGTTCAGTAGAGAAAACTTGTGCGACATGCCACGAGTCACTGTTTCAACCTTTGGCTCTGAAAAATATACACAAGAAACTATAGTCCATCCTCTTTTTGTAACTTCTTACGAAATTTCAATCTGATGCTCAGAGAGAAAGTTATGACGATTTTCCCCAGGTCACCTGTTTGGAATCTAATTCAGGAGTCTGCAAAAAAAACCAACTTCCTCAGATCATATCTCCGCAAATATAGCGCAAAAAGTTCTGAAATTCAGACCTGAGGTTCAGCACGATTTATTCTCAAATGATTTTTTATTTTAGCTTCTGAAACATTGTAGAAAAAATTTTATAGCGAAAATGCGATGATGACCTGTTTGGAGCAGCAAAACCCTAGAATCCAAAGCTCTGATATCAAATGTTATGAAACCAGCTAAAGAAAAAGATAGAAAAGATAGATCAATGCCTTAGAATTCAGCCTCTTCGAGGGGGCAACCTCCTTTATATTACATAAATGAACAATTCTTGTATGATTCAAATGACAAAACCTCCTTTCTATATATAGGAGTCTAAGGAGTCACAATATAACCCAACTGACCTAACAATAATAATATAACGCCACAAAAAGAATAATAGAGGGATTCTATGTGGCATAGTACTAACAATATGGGGACAATAGGGGCACAACAATATTAATAAGGAATACAACTACAATAGTAATGGGGTAATCACTAGTATTATAGGGACCCAATGCTGCCCCAGACATTCCAAAGTTACCATGGACACTGCGACCCTAGAAAGACAAATAGACTATGGGGCCAGTCCGGGAATCACCATGATTTAGTAAATTTTCAATGGCAAGAAAGGGCAAGGAAATCACCACTGAACTTGAGGAGGAAGAGGAAAATTTACAAGCCATGATCACCCAAATTGAAGCACAGGATGAGGAAGAGGAAAATGTTTCCCAAGTCCCCTTGGTGATAACGCTACCACCATATATCTCTCCATGGAAAGGGACGACCAAGATACCGAAGGACCAGGAGGCCATGAAGAGTTCGCTCCAGACCCCACTTCTTCCAGATGAAATAAGGTTTAATGGTCTTCCATTGGGTTGGATACCTAATATCAAGTTCAAAGACTAGGATCTCGCAGACAGTGAGAATTTTCCCTAGTTGGCCGCGGAAAATTTACTGCAGCAAAAGTGGTTATATGGTGTGGAGAAGGTGGGATTACTCAATCTAAGGTGGATACCCCACTATCACCATGTGACCATCACAATATTTGTTATTCTACAATTACTATGTCTAGTACATGATAGGTATCTCTGGCTAGAGGAACTGACTCCCATCACGACCAATTTAATACACTGAATTTCCCAGTTGCCTACTAAAAGAAATGATCTTGCAGATATAGCCAAAATGAGAATCGACCTCACAGAAGCCATGAAGGTTAAATATAAGATGGAAAAGCAGAAGGAGGGTATGTAATAGCAAGCATCAAAGACCATGGGGTGCATGTCGCCACCCAGTTACTTGTTGGTAAACTCATGAGGAAATGTTGCGTAGATGAGGTGCCTGCCTTTGTCATTGCACTAGCGGAGCAATGCCTAGAAGGGGTTCAGTTCAGCTGGGCATAGTTTCTCTATGACGAATTTTTGACGAATTGTTAGGAAGCCCTAGAGAACAGTAAGACTTTCCATTACGCATGGTTGCTCCTAAAATCCTACTAATTGCAGGAGAGTTGCCAAAGGGCAGCCAGTTTCCTGACATTGACAAGAACCTACCTGAAGCCGTGTAGTATAACTTGCTCCGAACTACAAAATTTTCCATGAGGATTTGTGAGATCAAGGTGTTTTGGATATTCATGGAGGCAAGTATCCGGACATAGATCAACTACAGACTGTGGTTATCCTTGATAGTATACAACCATTTGCAAAGTGCGGTCGAGTTCAAGGCGGATATGCATAATCTATATATTATGGCGCGAAAGGATCCCACTCGAACATGGGTAAAGCTTCCATTCATTGCAACGGATGATGCAATTTTTGAGGCAATGGTGGCATGGCCTCTAGAGTGGCACGCGCTAGATGTAGCTGAATTAGAAAATATCGCAACTCAACCATTTAAGAAGGAAATCAAGCTGCACATCACAAAGTTGGTGGAAAGAACGCGCCAGGAATAGAAAACACCCACGCAATGGGAGGCGACCAAAATAGCAGCAGAGACCATCACTGCACCCGTCAAAGAGATTGTGGAGGCTCATGAACTATCCATGGAGTAGGACATTTAGATGGAAGTGGAGACATAGGAATGCATGGACCCGACCACAGCATCAACTCAACTTAAGAGGTTGTGCGTCTAGGAGCAGCCACATGCACGCAAAAAGACTAAGATGGTAAAAGCCTTGGAGAAAGATCTTCTTGCCAGCAGCAAACTAGCGTGTGATGGAACTAAGGGTGTTTTGAAGGAACTGATGACAGAGCAGACAACTGTGTTGGGGGAACTTAGGGCACAATTTCAGGTGTTACACATGCAACCCCCAGGAGGGATGATTCCAACCCTCACTGAAGGTACACTCGTAGCAGAGCAGATGCTACATGCCACCATAATGAACACCTTAGTATTACCAGTAGGCGCTGTCCTAGTAGAGGCTGAAGGTGACATGAGGGGTTGGGGGTTGAACTTGGCCACCCTTTCTAGAGAAACCTTATGCCAACTATAGGATGGGGTAACTGCTGAGCTCCGCGCTAGGGAAGGCCGTGCCCTCCAAGTCTTAATAGAGCAAAAAGGAAATCTGGAACAAATCAATCTACAACATGACGAATTGATTGCACATAACCAAGGATTAGAGCAAGCTATGGAGGAGGTCTGTAGTAGTGTACCAGAATTGGCTGTGCCAGTAGAACTCCCCACAACCGACAAGATTCATCACATGGCGGTAGGATTCCAGAAGGCTCAAGCAGAGACCATGAAAGCTCAATGGGAGTTGAACTTGCATATCGTAGAGCTAAGGATGAAGGCACAACCTACTACACCCTTGGAAGTTAGAGAGCAGCGCCACCACAAAATTCAAGTAGGATTGTAAGTGATAGAGTACATTGTACAAGACTGCACGGTATTGTTGGATCAGTCCCTTCTTATGCTCACATCACTACAAGAATACCCAACATTACAGTAGGTAGAGAGAAAAGCGCGGGAGTTGCAGAAGGATTATGACAATGTTCGAGGGATTATGCAAATAGTCATCGTCACTTAGGGTTTGGCCAAGATAAGGGAGGCCCAGGCTCTGAAGGAGTAGGTGGATGCCACACGACAATGAGAAGCTGGGATCAAAGCACACATCCAGCCTTGGCTTGGGGAAGTGTTCACGGTTACAACTGCAATCGAGAGGAATTTGACCCAGTTGCAGGAAACATATGCGCTAAGGCAGGAAGGCACCTCCGACAATGCATCAGAATGCCAGGCACAATTGATACAGTAGACATCAAAAGAATGTGTGGCAGATGTCAGTACAGTGCAAAGGTTGTTGGAGGAACTACACACAAAGATCAACACACCAACCGAGTGACTCAGGACAAGTCACGATGATTGTGTTGGGGGCTTGTTGGATAGCGGAGGCCCCACGTAATGGGTTTAGGGCTTAAAGACTACAATTTTGGGTAAAAGTGTGGTAAAAGTTCTGCGAAGTGCACAGAGCGCGAATTGTAATGAGTCAATTCAAGGGGTTGTTCGCCCGAAAATAATGCAAGAAAATAGAAAGTGAGTTGGCCTGCCCATGGTCCGTTGACCATGGGAATGTATAAATAGAGCGAGGCTTTAAGGATAGAAGGTAGATTTAGTTTGAATCTTGAATGTTATGGGTTTATGAATTCACTCTGAGTCTATAAGTCTAAGTCGTGGATGATAGTAGGAGAGTAGGTTCTACATCTATGTGCATAGAGGCCTGGTAGAGTCTACAACTGTGTGTGCGGGTCCCTGTAGCTGAGTGTGTAGGGCGGATCTGGTTGTAACGAACAGGAGATAAATAAAGATAAGTGTTTCTGAATCATTGTGTGCATTATCATGGATCTATATGTTTATGCTTATGTTCTGAGTTTATGCAAATCTGTAAGATTTATGGGTGCACGCACTGGTTATAACAGTTAAATGCTTGCTTAAAGACCTTAATAATAAGATTTGATCTATAATAACCACGATAATACTAAGAATCTAAGAAGAGCCTCATCATCAAGCTTCACAAAGGCTAAATGAGATTAGCAGAGTAGTGCAAGTGCACAGATTGGTTCGCGACCCTTCCAGTCCTCATTAAGACATCCGTAGGGTGCGAAAACCTGGTTCCAGTACCCTCCCATACTACCTCATGTGAGACTTTAGTCTGCGCTCCGTGGATTGTTGCAGAAAGGGTCAGTAGTGTGGGATTTGTTTGGCTAAAACACTTCTGAACCTAGGTTAGGCCCCATCAGGCCAGCAGTGGGGAACACTTAGACTTATGAGTCTATCCAAAATCCATTTTGGATCTTCTACCTCCAACATCTTATCTAGCTCTTGGTGAACCTTTTCCTTATACTCTGGATTAAGGTGATAAGGCCTCTATTTAATAGGCTTCACATCCAGCTTCAATGTGATTTTCATAGCACCCAAATCACTAATTATGCCCTTTAAATTTGAAAACTCAGTGGGGAAGAGATCCTGGTACTCATGAAGTAATTAAGCAGCTTTATCTACTGTGGCATCATCCCAATAATCTCTGATTTTCATGAACTTTGGTTCTTCCTCGGTGCTAATGTTTACTTTCTTTTTTTTCAAAGGTGCAGAGATGTCCAGGTTTTCTATTTGTGGGATTCCGACTTCGTGATCCCGTTCTACCTCTAGAATATTAATTTTCCTTGGGTCTTCTTCTTCCTCTTCAGTGGTCACATTATAGCATTTCAATGCATGGTGCAGCTGGGTGCTCCAATTTGGTTGGGTCCAATACATGGGTTCCTTTGGTGTTCTAAACATAACTACTTTAATCTCTTGCAACGCTTCATCAATGATTGCAAATCCATCTTCAAAATTGGAAATCAACAAGAGACCTTCCTTCAATACATCCCATTCTGCAGTGCCATGGTGGAGCTCAGTTTCAAGATACCAATTCATGGGGATTGTATCGAAGGTATGACAAAATATGTGTACCCATTCTAGCTGCGGTTGTATCCCCCATGCCTTAGTCGATTTTTTTAATTGATCACGTAGATCATCCTTCCCATTATACTTTTCAGTCATTCTAGTATTAGCATGTCCAAACCGTAGCTTCATCATTCTTCTATATTCTCACCATCCAACAAAACTATCCTTAAGTGCACCCCACCATCGTGTAGGTGTAGCACGTTGCACCAACTCTAATGCTTGAAAGTGGTGTTCCTATGGGACTTCACGCTCAAAGTCATTCAAAAATAGATCTACATCAGTTAAACCATCATAATAAGGTAATTTATTTACTTCTGATGAAACACGGTGCTGCGACCTTGTCATCATATTTCATTTCAATGTAGAAACTTCATGAAAGAGATTCTGCCAATGCTCTAATTCCTTGCCTAAATCAGAGATGTAGGAACTCTCTTGGTCCCATGCAATCTACCCATCTGTCATTGGATTGATCCAGTCCTGATCTCGCGTTGTTATCTTGTAAATTTGATCTAACTCATCATCACTTTCTTCATAATCATGGACTCATTTAGTATAGCATGCCCCTTCTGCAGGGTCTAGTCTAAGTGACTTTCTTTCAAATGACATTGTCCTTTTATTCAAATTGATGACCCCATTCATGTCAATAGCCCAGTCGATTCCCAAGAGCGTAGGGTAAGGGCTACTCTCATCCACAATTTTTATAACTTCAAAGTTTGTCACTGCACTTGTGCCCTCAATATCCATTGTTACTGCATATAATCGTCCCATGGGGATGATTTTCTATTGGTTCACCATCTTAAGCTAAATCGGAGACCACTACAGTGCAGGTCTCCCCATCCTTTCCCATTTCTATTTTGGTAAAACATTCGCATCAGACCCCAGATCCAAGATGACCTGGTCCATCTCATATTCACCTATTTGCATTGTTAGCCTCATCTCTCGCCCTGTTTGTGCTTGATGCTTGCCAATCATTTTGATCGCGTAATGTCCATCAGGGGCCTTTTCCTTATTGGTGCATTTATTTATTAATTCATGCAATCCTTCCACAACCTTGCTATTGCGTAGCAACTTCATGCCGGTCTCCAAAAACGTAGTGAGTATAGAAGGATCAGCCTCTAGAGGCATGTTGATTTCTTATATCTTGCCTTGGCTTCTTAAGGTGGAGGCCTCAACAAATCTCTTCATGACTTCCATAAATGTTTCCTTAGCATGATTCAGATCAAAGCCAACTTCTTTCTTTGGAGATTTGCGGGCCCATCCATCTTTTTTAGGTTGTTTACCTTTATTAGCGCTAGTCATCATTCCACTTCTCAACAAAATATTAATTCTTTGATCTTCTTCATGGGGCTCAGACCTCATCATTTGTAAATTATGTGTAGTCTATTGAGGCTGCATTTTCTTCTCTCCCATCGTAGCTATTAACACTGGGAGTTCTTTTATAGTATGATTAAATTGTTTGGATTATTGACATGATTGGCATGTAGGACTTTGGCACTCTCATGCATAGTACCCTGGATGTCTGCCATTATAGCAAATAATCTGACTACGACCTTTACAAGGTCCTCCTCCTCCTCTGCCCCGTACTCGACCTTGATAACCTCTATGTACCCCTCTAGTGCCATGATCTAGGGGCCAATTTTTTTCTTTCACATGGTACATAGGAATTCTTAACCTCTATGTTCCCCTCTGGTGCCATGATCTAGGGGCAAATTTTTTTCTTTCACATGGTACATAGGAATTCTTTCCATCATCATCTCATAGCTTCAATAGTGATGCTTATCATGGCCCACATATTTACAAAAATTATAGAACAGCTGCTAAGGTGTTTGAACAAACTTTTGGAGAAAGTGACAATTATCCATCGCATGTTGCTCAATAACTTGAAAAATGGCACACCATAGTGTGACCCTCGTACTTGGCCATGTTAGGGCTTCTGGCTCACAGGAATTGCCCCCCCCCCCCCCGTAATATAATTCACAAACACAATACAATGATCCTTATCATTCTTGTGGCCCTTGCACTTCAAACACCAACTTTTGTGCGCATTTCAGGCTTAATTTCCTTGTCTTTTTTCAAACTCTATAATTCTAGGTGTAGGTTTTCTAATTGTGAGTGGATATGTTGCACCCCTAGGTTTGTGTCCTGAATAGGTGATACATGTAGCCTCATCACAATCTCCAAGGCTTCTGCCTGTGTTTCTATCTTCTCTTATGACAGAGAAATTATCAAGTGGGGCAAAAGCGACGCTATAAACCATTCGTGATGCTAGCTATCTGTGATATGCATGTTAGCATATATGATATGACACTTCAACCTCTGATCAAACTCCCAAGGCATATCCTTGACCTTCATCATGATTTCGTTAAATCCAATCATTGACTGTGAGTCAAATTTAGGCTTACTGAACTCTTTGTTGGAAGTCACCTTAGTCTCTACTAGTGTTGCAATAGGATTATCAACACAATACTTAATGTACCAAGTTAGCACGTGATCCTACAAAGTGGTAACAAAATATGATTTCTTTATATTATCATTGGTGATCTGTTGCGTTGTCCATAGAGTGTTCACAACAAAATAGAACTTCACTGGATCTTCACTTCCTATGCCCTTGAAAATCAACATATTTATTTCCTTCGCCATGTTGAATGGTGGTCGTGGAGGTGGAGGTGTGGGTGAAGGCATATGCAATAGAGGTGGATGTGGAGGTGGGGTGGATGGATTATTTGTTCTTAGAATCCCCTAACTAATTAGCTTCTTAGCACTTCGTGGCATAGTCTGACCCGCCCCTTTGTCATCGCTTCAAGGAGGTCCAATCAATGGACTATACTCTAGTCCTAGTCCTTCATGATTTCTAAAGAATCTTCCATTTCGCATAGCTCCAAACATCAAGGTAATGACATCACCCGTTTTTCACATTAAATGATTTTAATCCAAGTATTCAATGATCTTAAATACTTACCTCGCAATCCCTTGAATAATCTTCGATTTGCTTCTCTATTGCTGACTGAGGTATCAACTGCAAATTCTATAACAAATCATCCTAGAATTCGATCAAGCCAATGATTGACAGCCCATGCAATCTTGTTTCCAGAAGCTTCTAGTCATCGCACTAATTCTGGAATCCACACTATAGGACTACTGAGCTTCCACCTTCCTTGACTGTCTATCAATTTATCTAACCACTCACACAGTTCAATGTGGAAGATGAGAAAAAGATTTTGGGTATCTCTGTATACATATGTCTATTCAACCACTCTTCCTTTGACAGGCACAGATTCCTGTTTTATTGTACTGTGAACTCGTGGATCTTTCGATCCAACCACTTTTCAATTTCTTTCTTGGTTAGGTTCCAATGATGTGACATCACACCTCTTTGAAGAAGATTCTGGTCCCAGAAACAGAGCCATTTGTTAGCTTAGGGCATCCAGGCCCAAGTTTAGAGTTACTGCATTAACCAATAAAATCCTACACTACTGGTCCATTCAGCAACAACTCACATAACGTAGGCTAGAATCTCAACCGAAGCAGTATGGGGGGATGCAAGAACCAAGTTTATGCATCCAGAGACTAGTGTGATGTCTTCCAATGCCTTAGATTTTCCTCCACGCAGATTGACAGACCTCTAGGGATCGTTATTGTAACTCAGTTGAAACAACCTTCAGACCCTCACGAAGGTCCATGATTGGCCCTTGCGGATCTTTAACAGTCAATTTACCTACTTACGCTTATCAGAAAGCGGTCCTAAATCAGAATTCACGTAGATCTACTTAATTTGTTAGAAACATAAGAGAAATCACCAGAAACTTCACAGAAGTGTATAAACATTCATTGTGTACATTATTAAGATAGATTCAAGATAATCACGTACCATTTAATCAGTATTTCATAAGATATGTCATTGATTAGTAACATATAACATTAACTGATATAAACAGAAATACTCAGTAGTTCTTCAAAAAATTGTCTTTATTGATCTTCAATTCACTGATTACAGACTCAAACTACCCTGTGCACACAAATTCAGGGGTCCATGCACTCAACTGGAGAATCTACCTAGGCCTCTATGCACTCAGCTGCGAAGCCTTCCTTCCTCTACCTAATCGCCGGAAGCAGAGCCTTCCTACCTTAGCTCTTGCCCAAGGCTCTCTAATGAACTCAATTCTTATCTAGGTTAAGTTCAATTTCTCTTTTCTTTCTCTAAGACTCAACTATTTATAGACTTTTCCATACAATGCCATGGTCCGCAGACCACGGGTGAATCTTCAAAATTAACTCAAAACTTTACTCAAAATAAGGGGCTAAGGCCCTTTGACTCTTATTCATCTACGCACTCTGCATCCCCAAATCATAGAGACTTTACATCTTTTACAAAATTTGTTACAAAAAATTACTATTTAATTACATTCTTCCCCTAGGGACCCCATCCCAATAGGGCCAATCTACAGGGACTGAAACTTTGTATGTTGTTCTTTGTCTTCATGGGGTTTATCCCACCATAAGGTTAAGTCATCCACAATGACGCTAATAGTCCCTGCAAACTTCTTGTTGAACCATCTCTTGATATGGTTTTGGTGAATTGTGAACTTTTCTTTTTCTTTCACCCTTTCTTCCTGTAGCTTATGTAATGTGTCCATCCTACGCTGAACCAATAGACACGACTTGCCTTGGGATTCTTGGGACAATTAGAGAGAATGCAAGTATATATTTAGTGGGAGGATGGATTCTTTCCCATATACCAGGAAGTAGGGGTAGGTATTCAGAGAGGGTTTGAGTGTGACTCAGTCATCCGATAGAGAATTCGCCAGAGCAGAGTGCTAGTTTCACTGTTTAGAGTAAATGGTGTTTTTTATGATGCGGATAAGATTTTTCTTTGTAGACACGACAAGAACATTTCCCTACAGGTAGTAGTTAGCTGAATGATTTAACACAATACCATTTTGCAATGAAATTCATAAAGCCTTAATGAAGAAAAATATGTTGCATTGTTAGAAACAAGTGATACAAGAATGCCAAACCTCGAGATGATGTTATATCTTAGGAAGCTGATGACTTCCTAGTATTCACTTGTTTTAGGGAAACTACTTCTCTCCATCGCGTGAAGTAATTTTTTGCAGTTAATATGTAGTGGTGCTACTTTGACGAATGCGGGAAAATCTCCCTGATGATTGCTAGTCCCCACTGTTTGAATGGTTTGTCCACTAGAACAGGCTACAACGGGGTTGTTGAACTTTGTTTTCTACCGCCACATATCTGAAAGACCAAACACTTGTGGGCATAGTCACGTGCATCTTTGAATAATGTAGGCCAATAGAAATTGGCCCGCATGACCTTGTGCATTGTTATGTTGCCCAAAAGTGACCCCCGACTGGTGCATCATGGAGATCACGTAACACCCTTTCTGAATCCTGTGCATCCAAGCACCTTAGAAAATCGTGTTTGTGATGTTTCTATAAAGAACTCCATGCACCAACTAGTAAGATAAAATCTTCAATCAGAGTGCCCTGTTATGCTACATAAATAAGTGAGAGGGTATTGTGTCTGGTGCACATTTGCGTACCAAGAGTTTTTGTGTGAAGTGGGGGGGTGGGGGTGCTCGCTCAACATTATACATTTCAATTTATTTCTCCCAGCCAATGAGCTCTACTTCTTCCTCTTGTGCATGTACTACTTCAGTTGCTAATCTACAAAGGTCATGACCCTTTATGGTGTCAACTGGATCGTTGTAAAGAACATACTCTTGTAGTACAATCATCGAGTTTACCCGCCTTTCACCTAGCTCTTGCTGAACAAGTAGTGATTTGACTGTTGGGTGCAACACAAAGACAATGTAATGGTTTCTCAATAGGTATGGTCTGAAATGTTTAACCACCTTGTATACTACGTATGCTTGTTTATCCACAGCAAGATAGTTCAACTCGGGTCCTTGCAAGCCAACGCTCATGAAATATATGGTTTGTTCATTGTTCAACTCGTCTTTCTGAGTGAGAGAAACAAAGAGTGAAGTTTCAGAAGCAAACATGTAGAGAAAGAAATATTTGTTGAAATTTGGGTTATATAGTGTAGGAACCTTTGTGATAGATTTCTTAATTTGGGAAAACACTTCCTTTTCCTTTTTTACCCAATTGTACAGTACGTCCTTCTTAGTCATCTCTTGAATGGGTTTGAAAATCTGCACATAATCAGAGATGAACTTTTTGAGGAAGTTGATCTTCCAGAGGAAGGACCACATAACTTTCTTGTTCACAGGATGAGGAATCTACATGATGGTCTAGACTGTATCTGGATCTACCTTGATCCCACTCTTGGAAATGATGTGTCCAAGGAGGTTACCCTTAGACATTGTGAGGACGCTCTTCTTGGGATTCAAGGATATCCCGTACTTCCGATATCACTCAAATATTTTCTTGAGATGGCACAGGTGGTATGACCATAGTCTAGAGAATATTGTCACTTTCTTAAGGTATACCACTATTCTCTCTCTAATGAACCCATGGAAAGCGATGTCCATTGTGCACTGAAATGTAATTCTTTCATTTAACAACCCAAACGACATTCTACGGTAAGCAAACATACCCCACTTGGTACAAAATGTTGTTTTCAGTCTGTCAGGCTCTGCTACTAGAACCTAATTATATCCTGAGAAATCATCTAATAAAGAGAACATTTCTACTCTAGATACTATATGTAATACGTGCTCCGTAGATGAAAATGATAGTTATCTTTGTCCAAGGTACAGTTCAAATTTTGAAATCAATACACAGGCAAATCTCCCCAGACTTCTTCCTGACTGAGACTAAGTTTGAAACCCATGTGGAATAACAAACCTTGTAAAGGATCTGAGCATGCAACATCTTAGTCAATTCTTTTTGAATGAGGGTCTTAAGTGATGGGTGAACTTTCCTTATCTTCTGCTGAAAAGGCTTTGCCCCTTCTTTGATTGGAATGATGTGCTTGATTATTCGTTTGTCATATGTTTTAAGGTCATAGCATGCCCACGTGAGCATATCATGGTACTGTTCGAATAGGGGGACAAAATCTTGCCACTCTTCTAGTGTGCAACATGTACTGAGATTTACAAACTTCATATATTTGTCTGTTCCTAGGTTAATCTATTCATACAATATTTTGGAATTGTGGATTTTGGCATTCACTGAACCATGAAAGCAGTTATGCAAGTCATACAACTTTTCAAGTGATAACACACCCTTGGGGATGTGGTTTCCTTTACTATCATCAGTTGTGCTCTGCAGAGACTAATCATTCTCATCTTCATCTATCATCGTTGCTATAGGATAAAATGCATGGTGTATGGAGAATGGAGATACCATTAAGGGTCTTCAAGGGACCCTTGGTAGACTATAAGATTATATGCAGCTGTCACAAAGCTACATGCATGTCCATAAACAATAACTAACTATCAAAGCAAGATGGATTCATTACCTCAAGCCTCCATGTAGATATGTTGGTGAGTACAATGCAGCTAGGTGGAAGTCCCCTTAGCTGGCTCTAGATCAAGTCCTACACATAGAAGAGACAAGCATAATCATAGCATACAACCTTGATAATTAATACATGAATATATAAAAGACATCTAGTTACACATAACTAAGCAAGTCATGCTGAAAGTTATTGGACAAACAAATAAATGAATTTTAGTACCAACACCATGGAGTAGATAATACAACTGCAGTTCTATATTAATGTTGAAAGAGTGATTACAGCCATCTGTTGCATCAACCTTCCCTTACCCCTCCATCTCCTCTCTCTCTCTCCCTTCTTACCAACTTCTTATGCTTAGATTTGAGACTATGCTCGACAATCAAGTAAGCTATCCTTTCAAATGATCTGACCTCCTTCACCATAGCCCTAGCTTTGCTTATGTAGCAATCAAGTTAGGGTTGCCAAGTTCCTCCATGAGTCTCTTAAGGTAAAAGCAATGATGTTGCCATGCTTTTGAGCTCTTTCCCATTTTCCTCCTTCATTAGGATTAGAAATCCCACAAATAGGTCAAACTTTAGATGCTTCCTTGCTTTTCTAAGTACATTTAGGAGGGAATATAGAGATATTTATGAGTCAGTTTGCTTCTTTGACCTCTAGATTCTCATTAGGATCCACTAACGTTGTCCCTGAACCAACACTCCCTTAGGCTTACAAAGAAGCTTTATAAATCATGTTGTAAGTGTTTATCCAACGTTAGTGTGGAAACAAGGCTTCTGATCTTGGTCTTTTCTTTAGCTATCATGTCTTTCCCCTCTGAGCTGATGAGGGGGTCATTTTTATATATAACATATGCCCCCTAAAGTGTGAGGTCAGAGGCTGTGACAATGGTTGAAATACTTTAATTAACTGTAATTTTCCTTCTTTAACAAAAAGAGAGAGAGGATTGGAGCTTCGGGAAGTACGAGAAACCTGATACAACACATATATATAAAACAAGTAAAATCATGTCCTGCGTCGGGCATTCCCATGCTTAGTAGCTATGTCAGAGTGATTTTCTCATAAAAGAGATATGATGATGATAGCCGCCGATAAGAACAATGTGGATCCAGTGTCATAATAGGATCATTCTGATGAGTTGTCTCCAAAAAAAAATATACACAACTTGGGAGGGAAAACATGGTTGAGTGATACAAGCCTCTACCCAAGGTCTTGATTTCTGCTTCACCGAACAACATAGATCGATACATGTGAATATATGCGTTGATGTTGAACATACATGAAATCGTCTATTACCAATCAATAATGGAGACTGTTAACAAACGTGAGGAAGGCCACCAATAATGGCGATGGTCTCCAAGATATATAGTACAATCTAGCGAGTGTGGAAAATGTTTTTGTCATTGAACACTTGTAGAATTTCTTAACCAGGAGCCAATAATGAGAACTCCTAATCAAACACAAGGTGACCTACCACTAATGTCTGCAAGTACCAAGGCACTGAATGTGTTTCTAGGTTGTTTTCCTAGATAGAGTGTTGAAGTCGATGGGAAGATACTTGTCGAAAGGTAGGAAATGATGTGTCCTACATCAATCGACACGATACAGGACAAAAATGATTTGTTTTTTGAGGAATATTTGAGCAATATTGGGTATAAACGACAAAGGGAATGATGAAAGGATATGGTTGATGGGTTGATGGAGGAAACAAAAGGTTAACCCTTGAACACTAGAAGGCATGAAAATGGTTTTAACCATGCAACACTAGACTCATGAACACCAAATAGTGTTAGGATACAGAGATGCAAGAACATCAGGGTATTTAGGCTAAACTCATAGGATGGTACATTCATATTGAGAGGTCATCACAAGGAAGGTTTATCTGAGGGAGTGTCGTGTTCAAGGGAATGACTGTTGCCAAACCATGCTTTCTAATACTGAATGCAGTTGTATTGTCTACTTTCCCCATCTGATTAGTTTAGTGAGTATAGATGGGTAAACTCGTCGATCTTTTCATATTTTAAGAGTCTGAAAAGGACCAAGAAAAGAGCGACTCTATGCCCTATCTAATTAGTTTAATGAATCTAGACAAGCAAGCTCGTCAAACTTTTCATGTTTTGAGAGTCTGAAAAGGATCGTAAAAATAGTGACTCTATACCTTGTCTATATAATTTAATGAGTCCAGACGAGACATCTCAATGGTATATTCATATTTAGAGAGTCTGAAAAGATCGTAAAGAACGACTCCAGGGTGGTCCCTTTGTCATAGTTGTTAACTAGGTGTGACAAAAGGTTAATAGTATACTTAGATCAGTTACTTTTCCATGACTTAATCTATTGAATCTAGATAAATAAAAACCTATGTTCAATAGATGTTGACCTCATTTTGTTACGAGTACGAGGAGACGAACTAAACTTGTTTTTCCTTGTGAATTTTTAATGAGTCATGCCATGACAAACTCAATACCTTCATCAAATTTTAATGAGTCAAATGAAAAAAACTTAAGGTATCTTTTTTAGTGTATTGAGCAAGGAAAAAGAGGTAAAAGAATTGCTCATTCCTTCTTCGTAGATTTAACAAGCCCGAAGAAGGGGAAAAACTTAGAGATTGTTTCGATTTAAGAGTGAGAAATGGTCCAAAAAAAGCAAGTGCTTTGTTTGCTGTCGAAGATTTTTAACGAGCCCGGTGACAAAAAATAATGATTTCTCCATTTAATGAGTGAGAAAAGTACCTAAAAGAATGCTCGGGTCATCTTTATAAATTTTTAATGAGCCTAAAGAAAAAACTCGGGATTTTTTCAGTTTTATGAGTGAGAAAAAAGCACCTAAAAAGAATGCTTTAATGATCTTTTTCAGTTTAATGAGCTATAAAAAGAGTGAAAAAGAGTTTCTCGAACCATCGTCGTATGTGTTTAACGAGCCCAATGATGAAGAACTCAGGGATTTTCAATTCAAGAGCAAGAAAGGTCTCAAGAAAGAACATGCTCATATCTTCTTTGTAGTTGTTTAATGAGCCCAAAGAAGGAGACTTGAGGTTTTTCGAATTAACGAGCAAGAAAAATACCATAAAAAGAATGCTTTCTCTTTTTCGTGGTAGTTTAACGAGCTTGAAGAAGGAAACTCGAGGATTTTTCGGATTAACGAGCAAGAAAAATACCATAAAAAGAACGCTCGGTCTTCTTTGATATCATGCTTGACAATAGAAGGTTCTATGCCATGCATTTCCTCATAAGACCGAGGAAAAACATCGCGAAAGTCCTTATAAGGGTAGGTGAAGCTCGCAATTTCCTCAAGATTGTGATTGGCTCCAACTTACATGTTTTCCATGATGCATGTCTTGACTAAAATATCAATGAGCAATGTCTTTGAAATATTTCCCATGTTTCCCTCTGAGTCTAAAGTTTGGATAGTCGTATAAGGTGAGGAAACAGTTTCAGGTGTGTTAAGTGATAGGATTTGAAGAGGCCTCATGTCCAAATCAGATATCGAAACATGATGGTACGATTCCTCCCAAGGTCGCTCTTCTAAACTCATGATCTCTCTAATAGTTTCATCCATATGTAGGACTTGATTGAGGGGATCAAAAGGAGCAGTTATGGGAGGGGCAGTGGTACCATTGGTTGTGACCAAAGCGACCGGAGACTAAGATGTAGATTGAATGGCTTTGTAGGCCAATTTAGCTAGTGACAATGACACTTGTTCTCCATAAGTGTCAATGTTTGAAGGATCTGGTAGGATCCATGGATCGGTCGATTCATGAGAAATGGATGAAAGCATATCGACCATCTGTGGAACCTTTGGTGGCTGAAGAGGGAAACAACCCATCAGGGAAGAAGCCTTCAGTAGACCATTACCAATACTAACGTAAGTGTTAGGTACAAGACCCACTAAGGGTACAAAGCTGCTGGGTAACGAAGAGTAATCTGGTGTGCAAAAGGACACTTGGTCCACTATGACTATCTTTACATCTAAGGGAAATAGTATGATACGGAAGACCAAAGACACAATGGCATTCATGGCATAAGTCCAATTGTAGCCCAAAAGTAGATTATAGTTGAGTTTATGATCCACGACTTCGATATCCACCGTTACCGTTTTCCCACTCAAGGTGATGTGGTAGCTAGCTAGGTAACCTTTTGGGATGAAAGTGTGGCCGTTGAAAGATTTAAGGGAATTTGATAGTGAGGATAGGGTTGGAGAACCCAAAGTGAGCCAACATGAAGCCGACATTACACAGGTAGATGCACCTTCGTCAATGACAGTTCTATGTATACCTTTACCTTTTGAAAATATTTGCACCTGAAATGCAAGCTATTGAGAAAGGGGAGGTTTACACTTTTCCATGTCGAAAATTGCAAGCATGGAATCCTCTGGATCAATACCACCAATAGCTGAAAGCAAAGCTTTCCTTTGTGCTGGACATGTTTGTAATACTTAGAGCACCAACATAGCTGACAATGCTTGTGCCAATTCTTCTACATTGTTGTAGTTTTGGGTGGCACATGCAGATGTATTATGCATTGTGCATTGAAGTGGCCCTTTAGGGGGCGAATCACAAGGTCAACAACTGGCCTTTCAATATGCAAATCGTTAGGCAGCGGTGGGTTTTGACTTGAGGAAGGTTCCTCTGCATGAGCGACAAGAGCTCCATAGAATTTGGCTCTTGTTTGTAGATCTACGGTTTCAAAGGTGTAAATGGTAGAGGGTCCTTCATCGGCTGAAGGATGTTGCAAACCACCATTGCCACCTTGTGGGGGTTGGGGTTGGTTTGCAATGAGGTGTTTTTGCTATGGAGCGGGGAAAGGATTATTCTGGATAGCGGGGTTCCTACCAGTATCCTTTTTAGCAATGAAATCTATGCATTCCTAAGACTTGGGAAACGATAGCTCATATGGTCTTCAACACAAATTTTGAAAGGGAAACTGGTGGGTTTGTCCTTTCTATCATCAGGAGGTGCAACAGCCTTCTGCTTTGGGTTTTGCTACTTTGTTGACTGCTCCTCAAAAGGAGCAGTCTTTTTCTTATTCTTTTTAGTCTTACCATTGGGTTTTTGTGTAGACTCCACACAGGTTATCGCGGTGGTAGGAGGAGTATTCAATTTGGTAGAGGGGTTCACTGACATCTAGGAAATGTGACCGCTGAGTTGTTTTATAGCAGCCCCAGAGGTTGTGCCAATAATCCCATCGACGTGTGCTCTGGGGTGATGAGTAGCGAAAGCATTAGAGTTGCGAGGGGCATTGGGGGTTACGTCGTAAAGAGTGCCAAACTGTGAATATATCAGATATAAGTGCTGGGCACGACGTATGGATTGGCCTTCTATGACCACACCACCTAAGGTGACATCCTTAGCAATTTGGGGGAGTAGAGACTTGTAGAACTAGTTCGCTAAGAGATAATCTAGGAGGGGAGCTTTGACTAACCTCCACCTATGTCTCCATTTATGTATATGATTAGAGATGTGGGTGGCGGTATCCTGACGTAATGAAGTGAGGAGTTACACCCCAGTCTCATAGTAGATGGGTAGCTGGAAGTGCTTTAAGAATTCCATCGCTAGAGCGTCAAAGGTATTGACTGACGCACGTGGTAACTTGATGTACCACTTAGTTGTGTTTCTAGTAAGGGTGTGGGGAAAAAGATGTAACTGGATACTATCATCCACCATGGAGTTAGAAACACACCAAAGATGATAGGCAATGATATCAGTACCCAGATCCTCCCCGTGTTTCCCTTCAAACTTGAGGATGTCTGTCAGTCTTTTATGCGGGATTGGCGGCCAGAGTAAGTTATGATAGATGCAGTTATTTGTAAGTTTGTATAAGTCGAGGATATCCAACATTGCTAAGAAAGGTAGAGTGTGTGATGCCCCCAACTCAGACCAAGGTGATGACATATGACTTAAGGATCCTTACGGTCCTCCCATTGTTTGAGTCCCAATATTATACATAGGTTGCATGGTATAGTGGTGGCCTTGGGGTATGGCATTGTAATGTGGATTTCCATGGGGATTGTGATGTTGAGGTATAACATTGCCCCCAGGATAAGAAGTGACCCCTTAACTCATTTGAGGTTGTGAGTAGGGTGCCCCCATGGATTGGTTGGGACCTCCTTGAGGATTCCCACCTGCCACATAACTAACCATATGTCCTTGACTGACATAAGGAGTTCTCATGTCAATTAGTGATTGACCATGCATGCCTGAAAATGGAGGGGGAACTGTTATGTTCCCAACCAATATATGCATATTTGGAGTGCCCCCAGATACTTGAATCTATGGGTTAGAACTATACATGGATGCTAACCATATTGTTGGTTGAAGGGACCCATGCTAACTGTGCTATATTGAGCATTATAAGGGGCACTAAATGTAGCACTTATCGAAGGTATAGAGTTTGACACTAAAGGGGTGGAAGCCAGCATTGGCTGGGTTCCACTCGTGGAGGGTGTCATGTGAGGGTTTGTACCTGGGACAAATGGGATAGTAGGGTTCGCCATCAACGGTGTGGTAGTGACTATCGACAGGGGAAGTGGTGCGGGACCAAAAGTGTCCAAAAAGTTCCACGACCAATTAGTCATTGACGGGATGGATGAAAGTTTTCCAACTAAAAACAAAGGGGGTACAGGTGCAATGCTAACCAAGAGTGGGTCCAACGGATTTGTGATCAGAGGGTTGTAGGGAGGAAGAAATCCTGCAGTAAAGAAATCCTTCGATAAGATTCAATTGTCAATTGTCCAAACTAATTCTATGTGAGATCTCGGACACTGATTTCCAGAAGATGGGGAATCCAGTTCACTGGAGCTCGACGGATCTTCCATAATGAGTGGAGGAACTCCTAAAAATCATCTAGATTGACGATGAGGGCCAGTTGTAGCCATGGTGACCAATAATTTTTATCAATAAATTTTTTCATGATATTTATAAAAGTCTCAATGATAACACTTGGGCACCTAAAAAAATAAAAAATACACTAAGTGAGTCAATCAACAAATAGAGGGAAATGACCCTGTCTGATAAGCACTAATCATTGGAGATGAAACCCAGTATAAGAATGAATAACAGAGAGGGTTGGCCAAATGTACAGTTATGGTTACTCTAGAGCTTCGCCCAAACCTCAGATTGACGGGCCAAGTACACTCGCAAAGATGAGCACCCTCCCAAAAACTGGAGATAGAGTAGGTATGTATGTGTTAGATACCAGGGTAGCCCGTCCCAGTCACCTTTTGTAAGTCCCTAAAAGTATGGCCACTAAGGATACCTTAGATCACAGACACTACCAGGGGTGACATAGTCGCAGATAGTACGCTGTGTGGGCAGGATACTTGAGTCCCTGACTCAGCTCCGAAATCCCCGAAGGGATCCCTAATACACATAATACCCAAAGAAGTTGTAAGTGAAGGTGCGCTACCTTCACTTACAGTCTGATGTTGTCTCATATTTAGCCCTATTTTGACTGGAGTGGTCCTGATAGTATGAGTGTAGAAGGAATTTTCTCTCTTTTAATGAAACTAGTTTTGGTTTCTCATCTTGGGCAATTTACTCACACTGCCTATCCCAAGATCCTGGCCTGAACTAAGGTTTGTTTACTCTATAAAGAGTTGCTGATTGATTTTAAGTAGATTTTATGTGAAATTTTTTAGTGTCTTCGTAGGGGTGTTGACATATGATATTTGGTGGGGCTCTGACTCAAAATCGTGCAAAGATAATGCTTGAAAATATTCAATTCGATGAAATAAGATGTATTCTACAAGTGATAGTCTTTCATACATTCAAATTGTTCCATGCATCCTAGTAATTATAACACAATAATAACCAACAAAAATCTTTCCAATGCTTTCTAACAACTATTTGAAACCAAAATAAAGCTGATTTTAACCAGCGAAGTAGAAGAATGAATAAAAAATGTTGATTTTTCTTTTATGAAAACATTTTAAGAAAGAAAAAAACTATTTCCTAAAAAATAAAATATTTTAGGACACAGATATTTCTAACAAAATATAGTTGCAGATCCTTTTTCAGTCCATGAGCAAGTTTCCCATCCCTTTGAATTTACAGACATAGCTGCATGTAAACATTTGGTTGACTAACGCTCTGTAGCAAAGGCCACAGAGAGTTACTAGTTCTACTAATACATTGTTTGTGCAGACTCAGAGCTTTATAAAGCTTTGTTTTCTTTGCTAACCTGCATTAATGCGGGAAAAGAGTTCAAAATTGGGCTTTGGGGATTAGATCCAGGGCTGAATATATGAGGGAAGAATGCAGTAAGGTCTTGATGGGCTAGAAAAGGAATGTAGAAGTATAGGGAGGTCTAGAAGGAGGAGGAAACTAGGAACTATCTGGGTGAACCAAGAACCAATTTATAGTCCCCAGTGGAGTCGCTAATTCTGCTATAGGATAAAATGCATGGTGTATGGAGAATGGAGATACTCTGAAGGGTCTTCCTGGGACCCTTGGTAGATTGTAAGATTATCTGCAGCTGTCACAAAACTACATGCATGTCCATAAACAATAACTAACTATCAAAGCAAGACATATTCATTACCTCAAGCATCCGTGTAGATTTGCTAGAGAGCACAATGCAGCTAGGTCAAAGTCCCCTGAGCCAGCTCTAGATAAAGTCTTTCGCATAGAAGAGACAAGCATAATCACATCTTACAACCTTGATAATTAATACATGAATATATAAAAGACATCTAGTTACACATAACTAAGCTACTCATGCTAAAAGGTATTGGACAAACAAATAAATGAATGATAGTACCAACACCACGGAGTAGACAGTACAACTACAATTCTTATTAATGTTGAAAGATTGATTACAACCATCTATTGCATCAGCCTTCCCTTACCCTTGCATCTCCTCTCTCTCTCTCCCTTCTTACCAACTTCTTATGTTTAGATTTGATACTATGCTCGACAATCAAGTAAGCTATCCTTTCAAATGATTTGACCTCCTTCACCTTAGCCCTAGCTTTGCTTATGTAGCAATCGAATTAGGGTTGCCAAGTTCCTCCATGAGTCTCTTAAGGTAAAAGCAATGATGTTGCCATGATTTTGAGCTCTTTCCCATTTGCCTCCTTCTTTACGATTATAAATCCCACCATTAGGTTGAACTTTAGATGTTTCCTTGCATTTTTGAGTAGATTTAGGAGGGAATATAGAGATATTTATGAGTCAATTCGCTCCTTTGACCTCTATACTCTCATTAGCATCCATTAACGTTGTCCTTGAACCAACAAGTAGAGTTAGTAGGGTCACTAAGGCTCCCTTAGGCTTATAGAGAAGCTTTATAAAGCATGATGTTAGTTTTTAGCCAGTGTTAGTGTGGAAACAAGGCTTGTGATCTTGGTCTTTTCTTCAGCTATCATGTCTTTCCCCTTTGAGCTGATGAGGGGGTCATTTTGCTATATAACAATTATGTCCTTCAAAATGTAAGTGTTGGCCATGAAATGTAGTATCTGTTGATCATCATCAAAAGCATGTAAATTAGTGATGTTGTCAAGGATAGATGGCTTCGGCAAAATTTCAATGGAAAATCTATCCCTAAGTAGTATCATTATAGCAGCTACTTTTTCCAAAGCATCTACAACCACATTAAGAATTCTTGGTACAAAAATGATATTGAAAGCTTGGAAGTTAGATATAAGTCACTGTACCTCTTGCTCGTAACTTTTAAGAAGGGGTGAAATACAATTTATGGTGTTACGTACTTGACGTACGACGATCTATGAATCACCTACCACTTTAAGCACAACAATGTTGAGGCTGATGGATTTTTGTAAGCCCAAAACGAGTGCTTCATACTCGATGGTGTTGTTCATGCACTCAATCTCCAAGTGGCTTGAGACTAAATGTTTCCTTTACAATGGGATTGTCAAAACACAACCAGATCTAGATCCCTCCTGTGTCTTGGATTCGTCAAAGTATAGGTTCCACATATTATATGTACAAGGACCACTTACCACGCTAGTAATACTATCCCTACTATTATTACTTTTACAATCTATGGTACAAGTTTCATTTTCACCATTTGGGCAAGGAAGGAGACCCAACAATGTATCTGGTGGGGTTGGGGATGGCTATGGAAGAAAACACCTCAGCTGTGATTCCAGAAAGAAATATCTAAACATAAGTTCTACGAAAGCCAATGGTTCATTTTCACCATTCCAGGGAGTAACATTATGTTTCATGTATCTTTCTAACAACACCCAAATTTGGTTGTTTCTACCCTTGTCTGGAAGCCATAAGTGTGACTAGTTTGTAGCATAGTATCCTTGCAGCTTGTTGGACCAGTCTCTACTGAGCAGTAATCCATATGCTTCCGGGATGTCCACAATCACAATGTTAATGAACTGATGAAATTTTCCATGAGATGATAACTTGATGATCACATCCTGGAGTTCACCAATGGATGGTATACATATTCTGTCAAGTTGGATAAATATTTCGAATGATAACAAAAATGGTGGGCAAAGTGAGTTCACTTCTTCCATGTAGAACACACTGAGCACAGATGCATGTGAGTAGGAGACTTGCTTGGTCCTTTGCTGGAAGAGGCAACATTGTCTATGGAGGATTTCCCAAGTGCGTGCAAAAAGAGTATGCCGTTGACCGTGATCTTAGTTAACTCATAAAGAGAGATGTTCACACGAGTATTTTTCATGTCTCCAACAATGTTGTAGTATAGAGTGGGAAGGCTCACCGAGATGTCTGGGAAGAGACTTTTGTTTATGTTGTTTGGTGGGCTTCTTTTGTCTTTGTTGCTAACGAATGTACTTTTAGTTGTAGCTGTCTTCTTGGACTTGCCTTGTGTTTTATTTTTTTGAGCTAACAGATAGATCAACTGTACTAAGTATATTTTGTCTTACTTTTTCTTTCGGTGTCTCAAAAATCGTGGAGGGCCTTTGACTCCTAAAACCATATTGATTGTTTTTCTTTGGGGTCAGATGGTCACTCGAAGACTCCTTCTCGGTTGTCAACTATTGGGTAGTGTGAGCACATTAATACATGTTGATTCCATGCTTAACACTTGGAGCTTCATCAGATGTAGAATATTCTTCTTTGTCTTCATCCTCAAGCCCAACCTGGTCACTGGTTGCGAATTGGTTAGGCAACTGTGTAGCCAGAGTGCTCATTCCTTGGTTCCATCCTGGGCAAGTCCTTTTTGGATGTTGTTCATTATGGAATTTGCAATAATTATCTTCTGGGATTACATCTAAGCTGAGCACCAAGTTAGAGCCCTACGTATATTTGGCTGCGTTACTCTTGTTGCTGCCCGAAGCTGAGTTCTTCTTCTATGATCTAGGAGGTCTATTATTCACAGTTATCTCACTCATCCATTTCTTGAGTTTGAGAACTTCGGTTGTCAAGGACTTCATGATATGATTAAGGCTTTCAATTTCACTTGCTTCCTTTTCCTTTGCCTTACTCACAATATTTTGGGAACTCCTTCATGTGTCTTTGGAGTCCTTAGCTGATTTTTCATCTAGAGTGACTGCAATAGCACACAGGGATTTTCCCAAAACATGTTGGCTTGAGGGGTCTTCACCTAGGTTCAAAGTTAGTTGTTCCAACCAACAAAAATCTAAATTGCTGGCCCTTTTGGGAACAATCCACATAGCGCAGTTTGCAGTCTCACCTAAAGTAGTATTGGAGGATGACAGAACTAGGTTGTTGCATCCAGAGGTCTGTGTGATAGGATTTTGTTACTGTTAGGGCTTTATCCCGACCTTTGTGAACCCTAACCCTTAAAATGCGGAAAACTACAGTAATATACAGAAACTGAATATAACCCTTTGAGAATTTCTTTATAGATTCATAATATCAAGTAAACATGTAGATATACCACTTCCATGCATTAATTAAGTGTCTCTTTAGATAAATGTAGAAAACAAAGAAAATACACAAAAAATTCGATAAGTAAACATAAAGGCATAGATACACAGTTATCACTCCAAAATAGTCTTTATTAGATATAATCCTTCAGTTACAGACTCTTCTTCCCTGCGTACACAGCTGCAGGGGCCCACGCACTCAGCTTGTGGACTTACCAAGGTCTCCGCGCACATAGTTGCAGTAGCCTTCCCCTTCACCTAATTATAGAATATAGACTTTTCTAGCTCAGACTACTTTCCCATACAATGATCTTCAATTAGTTACCTCCTATGACTCACTATGAATCCTTTTTATAGCTTCTTCATTTACAATACAATGATTCATGAACCATGGGAAGGTTTCAAAACATCTTAACTTCTAATAGGAAAGGGGATTTGACCTTCCTAAATTAGCTCTAACTCCTTCATGCTCTACTCCTCAAAATGTAGAGAGTTTACATAATTAACAAGAATGATTACAAAATTTACTCTAGAGGACCCTATCCCAATAGACCACCAACACAACTGTGTGACTCGTCCTTCAGTCAATCTTTTTGTGGCGCCTTGATCTTTGCCTACAGCTCATTGAACTCAATATTTAACACCCACATGTCTATTTTTCCCTGTGTAGTATCTTAACTCACTTCCTTGACCATTTTTTTCAATGGTTGGGCCTTCAAGTGCAAGGCCCATGGTCCTTTGTGTCTGCTGCATCCCTTTAAGCTTGCTCTGCACTAACAGAGTCAACTGGTTGACCTCATCTACCCTTGACTGTGCCCTTGAAGATATGTTCACTTCCTTGTGATGCAGCTCATCAATTTCACTTTGGATGATATTTCATTCCTGTAATCTAGCGAACCTCTACATTGGTGCTAAGGTGCATGTTATCGATCGGATTTCATCAAACTATCTCTGCTTTTCCCTCATGTCTACTCCAATATTTTGTAGAGTTGGATCCTCCTACAGCAAGGTCCATGACTCCATGGCCTGTTCAAATAGATTAGTGCAACCCTTGACTGCATCTTCCAAGGTGGTCATTCCTTTTTTAATAGAAGCTCCACGCTACTCTTTAACTTCTGGAGGAGTAGTGGGCTGCAACTTTAGTTATAACTCTAAGATTTGTAGCTACTGCTCAAAATTGATTTCACCCGATTTTGAATATTCTCTACGAAGGCCACTTTTGTTGGGATGTTGAGCTTTGGAACTTCATTCCAGGCTTGTACAATAGCTTCTTCTAGCTATTATGTAGAATTCTTCTTGAATGTGTACAAAAATAAAATACTTTAGGTTGTGGATGAAAAACAACCCTAACAATAAAAATGGTTGTTAAACAATGTAGATCTGTAGCAAAGGATAGAAACAAAACTCACCAAACTCCTCATCTATGCAACAGACATAGTTAAACATCGAAATGGAATAGTAAAATAAGTGCAAATAACTCCAATAATCCAATGAAAACCAGATATATAAAGAATATATTTTATTAAACAACACCTATGAAGGGAACAAATAATGTTACCAGTCCCCCTCTATGGGATGTGTTCTTGGCTATCCTCAATGTCTTCATCTTTTGCAGAGTCTCTCTCCTCTATAATATGTAAAGCCCAACAAACAAAATGTCTGAGCTTAATGAGAACTCAGATGAAAAATAAGATGGTGTGTGACAATGATAATAATCAGATCTATAACAGTGAGTGCAACAATGAAAATAATCAAACGTCAAGAATGAATGTAAAACCCTTCTATTTATAACAAAATATTAGGTTATTCTCGAATAATGAGCAATAATAAAATATTATTAACCCCATTCTATAATTAACAATTTTGAATATTTTATTATATTTAGTTTGGAGGGAAATAGTATTTAAACTTTTATTTAGAAATAATAAATAAATAAATTATCTATTTATTATCTCAAGAAATATGGTTAAGGAATAATAAACAAATAATGATTTATTTAATTATTCATAAGGGATCTAGTCAAACTTAACAAGGAATAATAACTAATTAGTGATTAATTAATTATTCCTAGAGAAAAATAAGATAATTAATGATTTATCTATTTATTTCTCATAACTAGATCAAATGTGACAAGGAATATTAATTAAAAAATGGTTTAATTAATTATTCCTAGAAGATAATTAAATAAATATTGATTTATTTAATTATTCTTCATTGGTTCAATTATAAATGACTTAACAACTGTGGTTTATTAAGTAATTTCTCATGGTGAAAGCAATTTTACTATGCTAAAATTGGCCCTACATGGTGTACTTCGATCCATCTAGTAAATTATGGCTAGATGATCATTTTTTTGTGATAACATATTTCCTTCAAACATGCAATTTTTAGGAGAAAAATAGATGACCGAAGTACGTTGTAAGGATACAATCACTAGACAATGAAGTGGAGTCGAGAAGAGAGAGAGAGAGAGAGAGAGAGAGAGAGAGAGAGAGAGACCAATGGAGCTAAAGTGAAAGAGGATAGTGACAGAGGGGGCAAGACCAATGTAAGTCTCCTTTTATTTTGAGGTATTGGATCTCAGTGAGGTGGGGGAGGCATACATATATTGCCAAGATAAATTAGTACAAAAATAATAATACGTCGAGAAAAGTTAAGCTGAGAAAGAAAGTACATGTTGAATGGTACATGACATGCTGGCATAAATGAGCCAGAAAATAATACAATGTGTCCCACATACATAATGCGTCTGGGAAAAACATGAGCCAAGAATGAATACAATAATATCTGAGTACATGAGTATAATGTCCCTTCCCTCAAAAAAATGGGTGGCAAGGAGGGTACAACAACCAAAGAAGCCCTATTGAATAGGAAAAGGGCTCTGCAAATTGAATGGATCATCTAAAGGAGACACACATGCTATGAATGTTGCAAGTGGCAAGAACCAAGCCCATCAAATCTGTAGAATTATATTTGAGGTTGTAGATAATATGAAGGCATTTGGGCATGTGGGAGGCCACTTGAAGAGCCACCCCCTCATGAGGTCCAAAACATCTCACACACACTTGGGAATCACTGGTACAATCTGTTGCATCACTGGACCATCAAGCATATGAATCACGAGCATGAAACAAATAAGTCAAAAGGAAACGATAATTTTCTTTGCTTGATCTGAGGCATCAAACAAGGGTGGATTCTAGAACCAAGATACACCACCCTCTAGGCCATTCTTCCGAAATAGATGTGGTGATGTCGACATAATAGGGCTCGCCATAGGTGAGGCAATGAGGATCCTCAACTAAGGCATGAGTGAAAATAGTAATGTGAATGATGGACTAACGTTAGGGACAATGGGGAAAATAGGACTGAGGGACAAAAAAATGACTTCCCTTGTCAGAGCATAAAGTGCATGGTTGACCTGGCAGTGACTAACTCGACTCCGGAGGGGATGGTGGATAATATGAATGAAGGAAAAAATGGGCAACACATGATGAATGGTATGCAAAGATGGATGGAATACTGTGACATGATACAATGGGATGTGAAACAGAATCCATGTATGTAAAGGTGACTCATCATCGATACTTTGAAAAAGGGTGACTCAATGACATTGCCACACAAAATAGGCCTGGTGGTGACCATAAAGAGATGAGAAAATGATGGTTACTCATGATGAAAATTGACACGTGAGATAACAAGTATTAAGGGAATGTGGTCACTAAGTTACAAGAATCTTATATGCAGAAATTCGATTTTGAGAGGCGACAGAGTGACCCTTCTTGGAAAAATGGCTTCGAGGCAAAGTGTTAAATCGTCAAAAACTAAGAAATATTCATTACAATACTTGATGAGAGCTTTCCAATGGTGCTAACGGTTTTCCAAACTGAGATATGGTTTGGTTGCAATATGCAATGGAAAAATTGTGGGTTTTTCTATAAAATGACATTTTCCCTCCAATTTGAATTCATTTCCTAAGTGAGTTGTGGAGAATTTGGAAAGGGGGAAAATTCCCTAAATCTTATGGAGATCGTGGAGGACAAACCAACCATTTGAATTGGGATATGTGAATTTCAGGCAAGTGGCCTTACTTTTCTAAAGATAGCCTTAATGCTTCTTGGAATGATGGTTCCTGGTGAAGAATTAAGGGAAGAGGAAAACAATAATGAACTACAGAGGAGGTATAGAATCATCCTCACCCACTAAGTCAAACATGGGGACAATGTGGTAAAGGTGGTATGACATAGAGTAGAATATTTGAATATATGGTATCAAACATCTATGATATGGGATGTGAATATGGCTCGCTAGAGAGGTCAGTAGGAAAAACCATCCAAAGATCTAGACCGAGACTTATGTTAATCAATTAAGAAGATGGCTAGGGTAAAACCATCATGCCCCTAAGCATGGGATACTTCCTGCAAGCATATGTGATGGACGGGACTGATCTGGTATGCATAGGTGGGAATGTTTCCCCCCTAGCAGGAGGAGTTTGTGGAGCACCATTGTGTTCTGAGTGCTCAAAAAAGGGATTCAAGCATCTCGGTCCAAATTGGCACGAGATCCTCAAAGGATGATAATGAGCGAGGACTATAAACCAATCAACTTCACCATGGATGAAGTATTTTGATTCCATAGCATATTGGTCGTGTGATTACTGTGGTAGGAAGTACACGTGATGGTGTATATCATCCCAAGGGTAATTAGGGGTAGAAATAGCTTCCATGATGTCCTCATAGAAATGGAATATGGGTAGATGGGAGGAATATTTAGTATAGGATGTAGTGGTGGTACCTGGTGCATCATCTTGAGAAAGAATGTTCACATACACATCATCTGGAATGGTAGAAAACGAGCTAGTAGATGGAAAATCTACAGATGTTGAGACCTGGATTTAAAATGAAGGATGTTTGATAGAAGCATACGCAAAAACCTCAGAGAGGTTTTCTGGTGAGGAACTCAAGGATGATGATAGGTAAGGGATATGGACTGTGGAGTCTATCATCTCTACATCAGGGGGAGGGATCACAATGGTGGGACTAGAGTCCCCCTATTCTAGTGTACTAGTGGTACCAAAATCCACAGGTAGAGGAGTAGGTGATACACTATGAGTGGCCTCGAAGTTGCAAAGCACTTGAAGGAAATCTCGAAATTTATCAAGACGAGGACGGAAATGGGAATAGTGACCATAATGATGGCACAAGGCACAAAGGTGATTTGTGTGTAACGTTTTGAGTTTCTTGGCTGGTCCTAGTAAGGTAACTTGGACCTTAGGGATATTTGACTCAGGGAACGTTTCATGAACCAAAGGTTTGAGATGAGGAAGCTCAGGAAAATTATTGGTGGCATGCCCAACAACCACACATAAAGTGCATGGAGGTGTTGGCTTTGGAACTTTAGGAGCGGAAGGTGTTTAGGGAGACTTGTCCTTAGGTTCCTTCTTCTTTACTTTTCCCCCCTGTCCAGATGCTTTCACAACCGGAGTAGGTTCCTGTTAAGGTTGAGGGAACTAGAGTAGTGACAGGGGTCATAGGGACTAGTTGAATTGGAGTCAAAGCATGATATGGTCTGAGATGACTAGGCAGATTGTTCGCTGGGGGGTCAATGTACCACACTAGGATCCCTAAAGTCATATTAGGTAGATTCAATGAAGACATGATAGGGACATAAAATATTCCAGGAGGAGGAAAAAAAAAGTTATGTGTCCTACAGGGAAATGTCCCAGCGGAACATCTCTTGGATGGGTAAGACCTAGAGGAATGGTTCTTGGTGGGAACAAAGGAGAGGCACCCATAAATGAAGGAGGTCCTAGGGGGTGGATCCAGTTGGCTTAGATGAGATTGTAACAGCAGCATGCTAAGGAACTGGTTGTTGATTAGATGTACCAGACTTCTTTTTAGCATCATGTGATGCTTGTAACATGCAAGCACTCAAAGAGATAGACTCAAAGATAGGAGGGGGAGGACTAGGGAAAGAACCCAACAATGAGGAATCTTTGTAGACTCCAAGTGAAAAACCAGTGAGAGGGGTATAATACTACTTTTTGGACATCAATGAGATAATCTCTTGCAATGCTTCATCAATGCTTGCAAATCCGTCTTCAAAACTGAAAGTCAGCAAGAGACCTTCCTTCAATACATCCCACTCTGCAGTGCAATGGTGGAGCTCAGTTTCAAGATACCAGTTCATGGGGATTGCATCCAAGGTATGAAAAAATGTGTGTACCCCTTCTGGCTACGGTTTTGTTCCCCATGCCTTAGTCCATTTTTACAGGTGATCACGCAGATCATCCTTCCCATTATACTTCTCAGTCATTCTGGTATTGGCATGTACAAACCATAGCTTCATCATTATTCTATAATATCACCATCCAACAAAACTATCCTTATGTGTACCCCACCATCGTGTAGGCAAGCATGCAGCGCCAACTCTAATGCTTGAAAGCAGTGTTCTTCTAGGACTTTGCGCTGAAAGTCATTCAAAAATAGATCTATGTCAGTTAAATCATCATAATAAGGTAATTTTCTTAGCTCTAACGAAACACAGTGCTGTGACTTCGTCAATATATTGCATTTCAATGTATAAATTTCATGTAAGCGATTCTACCCCTCTAATTCCTCATCTGAATCAGAGATGCAGGAACTCTCACGGTCCCATGCAATCCACCCATATGTCATCCGATTGATCCAGTCCTGATCTTGCATTGTTATCTTGTAAATTTGATCTAGTTCATCATCACTTTCTTCATAATCATGGACTGGCTTAGTATAGCACGCCCCTTTATTCAAATTGATGACCCCATTCATGTCAATAGCCCAGTCGGTTCCCAAGAGCATACAATAAGGGTTATTGTCATCAACAATTTCTATATCTTCAAAGTCTGTCACTGCACTCGTGCCCTCAATATACACCGTTACTCCATATAATCATCCCATGGGGATGATTTTCTTTTGGTTCACCATCTTGAGCTAAATCGAAGACCACTATAGTGTAGATCTCCCCATCCTTTCCCATGTCTGTTTTGGTAAAACATTTGCATCAGACCCCAGAATCAAGATGACCTGGTCCGTCTCATAATCACCTATTTTCATTGTTAGAGTCATCTCTTGCCCCATTCATGCTTTATTCTTGCCAATATTTATGACCGTACAATGTCCATGAGGGCCCTTTTCTTTATTGGCGCATTTATTTATTAATTCATGCAATCCTTCCACAAACTTGCTATCACGTAGTAGCTTCATGTAGGTCTCCAAAAACATAGTGACTACAATAGGATCAACCTATGGAGGCATGCTGATTTCTTGTATCTTTCCCTGGCTTCCTGAGGTGGATGGCTCAACAAAGCTCTTCTTGGCTTCCATAAATGTTTCCTTAGCATGATTCAAATCAAATCTAGCTTCTGTCTCTAAAACTTTGCAGGCCCATCCATCTTCTTTAGGTTGTTTACCTTTATTAGTGCTAGTTTTCATTCCACTTATCAACAAAATAATAAATGCTCTGATCTTCTTCACTGGGCTCAACCCTCATCATTTGTAAATTCTATGTAGTCTATTGAGGCTACATTTTCTTCTCTCACATCTTAGCTATTAACACTGGGCATTCGTCTGTAGTATGATTGAATTTTCTAGAGTATTGACATGATGGGTGTGTAGGATTATGGCACTCTCACACATAGTGCCCTGAATATCCGTCATTATAGAAAATAATTTGACCGTGACCTCTACCAGGTCCTCCTCCTCCTCGGCCCCATCCTCGACCTTGACAACCTCTATGTGCTCCTTTAGCGGCTTGATTTGGGGGCTGTTTCTTTGCTTGCATATGATATGTAGGAGTTCTTTCCATCACCATCTCATATCTTTGACAATGGCAATCATCATGGCTAATAGATATGCAAAAATTACAGAATAGCTGTTGAGGTGTTTGAACAAACTTCTGGAGAAAGTGACAATTATGCATCACATATTGCTCAGTAACTTGACAAATGGCACACCATAGTGCGACCCCCATACTTATCCATACTAGGGCTTTTGGCTCATGGGAATTCACCTTCCCCCCCCCCCTTCATAATAAAATTCATGAACATGGGATAGTGATCCTTATCGTGCCCATGGCCCTTGCACTTCAAACACGGAACTTTTGTGTGCATTTCAGGCTTAATTTCCTTATCTTTTTTCAAACTCTATAATTCTAGGTGTAGGCTTTCTAATTCTAAGTGGATCTATTACACCCCTAGGTTCGTGTCCTGAATAGGTGATGCATGCAGCCTCAACGCGATCTCCAAGGCTTCTGCCTGTGTTTCTATCTTCTCTTGTGACAAAGCAATTCTCAAGTGGGGTAAAAGCGATACTATAAACCATTCACGATGTTAGCTATCTATGATATGCATGCTAGCCTATATGATCTGACACTTCAAGATCTAATCAAAGTCCCAAGGCATCTCCTCGACCTTCATCGTGATTTCATTAAATCCAATAATTGAATGTGAGTCATATTTAGGCTTACTAAACTCTTTGTTCAAAGTCGTCTTAGTCTCTACTAGCATTGTAATAGGATTATCAACACAATACTTAATGTACCAGGTTAGCGCATGATCCTTCAAAGTGGTAAGCAACTGTGCTTTCTTTATATTATCATTAGTGATCTGTTGCTTTGTCCATACAATGTTCACAATAAACCAAAACTGCTCTGGATATTCACTTCCTATGCCCTTGAAAATCAACATCTTTATTTTGTTCACCATTTTGAAAGGTGGTGGTGGAGGTGGAGGTGTGGGTGAAGGCATATGCAATGGAGGTGGAGGTGGAGGTGGGGTGGATGGATGATTTGTTCTCAGAATCCCCTGACTGATTAGATGCATAGCTCTTCGTGGCATAGTCTACCCCACCCCTTCGTCATCTCTTCAAGGAGGTCGAATCAATGGACTATACTTTGGTCCTAAACCTTCAATATTTCTAAAGAATCTTCCACTTTGCATAGCTTCGAACATCAAGGTAATGGCATCACCTATTTTTCACATAAAATATGAAAAGATTGCTGAGTATTTTTTCCCTTTTTGACTCGTTAAAGAGAATAAAAATGGAGGTCTTCTTTCAGCTCTTTTCTAACCGTTTAAAGATGAAAAGATTGCCGAGTTATTCCTCTTGACTCATTAAATGTAAATAAGAGGCAGTCGCCTTTAAGCTCTTTTCCGACCATGTAAAGGCGAAAATACCGTCATGCCCTTGTCGTTTCAAGCTCTAAACGGTTACGAAACGACATGATTTCGGTCGCTTTTTTACTTTTTCAGGTCGAAATCACTAATAATGAAAAGTACTCCTCGATTGTAATGGTCAGGCTGTTCTTTCGAGCATTGTTTTATACTTTTTCTGGCTCGAGAGACACAACTTTACGAAAAAGGACACCCCTAGAGTTTACTTTTCCACTGTCTTTTCAAACTCTCTAAACGTGAAAAGATGTCGAGTTCTTCCTTTGTCAGGCTCGTTAAAACTTAATGACATTAGATTTCGGTACAATGACACCTTTCAAGCATATGCTATCCCCTTCAAGCTTGTCATCAAAAACTAACCGGGGTACTCGCCAGAAATGGTGGGGAAAATGGAACCACAATTATTTTATTTTCGGCAGTATGTCGCTCTTGAACATGGCACTTGTCTGCATTTGTGTCTGGGTGGAGACATCTCATCTTGTTTTTACACTTGCCTCCGTGGGTTTGGGTTATCCTGTTTGACCTCTCGTCTGCTCATTACCCTGTCACCACGACCCCTGATCATTTGATGTCAAATACTACCAAGTCCACTGTCGTGCCGCAAATATGTTCAAGAGAAGTTGACCTTTGCAGAATACTCAACCTCCCTCTGATACCTCACATAATTCTGATTCATAAACATTTTATCCTTCTCTGTCTCATGTCGATGATGTGGGAAACATTATGGCCCACCTTCGATCAAGGTCACTTCCTATAGACTTCAGCTCATTATCCAGGAAGTTGACTTAGAGACTCCCTTCAGGTGCCTTGGAGCCTGCATGCCTCAATGATAGGTTCTTTGTGTTCGACACAAGGTTTTCATCATTGGCCTATGATCGAATGATTCTACAGGTGTTTGACGCCGGCTCATTGATTCACATGTCGTAGATTGTACCTATAGTACCTTGAGGACCATTGTCATTATTGGTGGTACCTCTCGCATCTGTTAATAGTTTTCATCATTGACTGGTAATCAGACGATGTTCTTGCATGTTCGACTTCAACTCCCATATTCGCATGCTTGAAATTGTACTTTGTTCGGGTTGAGATAGAGTGCAAGACCCTGGATTTTGTCTGTTAGAATCCAGGTTGTGATTTTGTGGATTATTATGATCATCACATGACTCATTCACTGGATGGCTACGACCATGCCTGAGTCTATTTATCGATCCTCACTGGATGGCTGCATCCATACCTTGATCCAGATTTTTATGTACTCTACTATGGATGGCTGCGCCCATACCACATACATCATGTACTTGAGATATCAGTTGTACCTCTTCATGCAGGTTCTCCAGCGGCAGTGTTTTTAGTTGGCCATGTTCTTGTAAAGCATTTCACCCCTCTCTCTCTCTCGGGCCTCATGCTTTAGGGGGCATC